>BSBK01015145.1:0-43410 GCA_027943335.1 Chamaecyparis obtusa
GGTCCTCTCTCAACTACATCAGAAGTGGATGCACTTAGGTCTTGTAGAAAACAACATTAAATTTTTTTAATAACTTAGGTATAAAAGATTTAGATACACAATGTTAATAATAATTTGAACATTTAAAATTTTACCATCTATCTATGCTTAGTAATGCCCTCAGTGGGACATGGAGGTCCTCTCTCAGCTACATCAAAAGTGGATGGAGTCAAGTCCTGTAAAAAAAATAGTACAAAATTTTAATAATTCAAGTGTAAAAGATCTAGATGCATAATGGACATTGAAAAATTACTTTTAATCATGACCTCAAAGGAAAATGTCAATGGATGCATTTGTCTTAATCCTATAGCCAGGCCAAGACTCATGTTGGTGTCAACCTGAACAACATATATAAAACATGAATCAAACTTATAGTATATACATAAGTTATAAAGTATATATATCTTGACTATAAATTTATGGAATAAGAGCATGTACATTACCTATGTGTAACACATAGCTAATGTCACCAATGATTTAGGACATAAATGTGATTTCATAGCATGAGACAATCCAAAATCCTACTATTCTATTGGAAAAAAAATAAGTGCGAATCAAAGTTTTATATAAATTAGTGAGATAAAAACACTTAAAATTAATGAATGAAAAACATACTACATGTATATGTCGATGAATCTTAGTGACTGGTGGGGCAGAGAATGAAGAAATACCAATCTCAATGTTACATGAGAGGCCCTACAAAATCACAAAAAATATGTCAAACACATTATCAATTAGAGTTTATTTTGTTTAAAGTTTAAATGTATTGAAAGATCAAAGTGCATACCATGAACGAGGCACCAAGATGTCAAGGTGTTTATGGCATATTATGATGGCTAATGAAAGATGGAGGGTCAACCTCCTCTGTTCACCAAAAAATCCACATGTTATCCAATGCATAATTGTATAAATATGAAATTTAATATTGCACTATAAATTAAATAATTAAATTTACCTCTATGGGATGATCATCTTCCACATTGAGAAAATAAAAAAATGATGTGATATAATCACTAACACCACCATGTGCACCACCATCATCTTTAGCATATCCACCATGGGGAGCATCAGGATCTATTTGGGGACCCCTACATATATCCCCACAACTTGTGCAAACACGTTCTATGGTGGGGGAAGCTCTCACCTAGGTCAAGTGTTGTAATAAATTATTTGTAAGAGCACTCAATGAACCAAGATATGACTACACTGATTGATGATGGACATGTGCAGGAACTACCAGAGTAGGAAGAGGAACAACGGGCTCATTACACACATGATTTTTATTTCTATCGCTCAATTTGGCCATTGGCTTGACCTGTGGCATGCTCTCATGTCAAAGTAATTGGGTTTCCTACCCAATTCAAATTTAGCCCATATTTTTTTCAAAAATAAAGGGGGACCTCATGATTAACATGTGGTGGATGGTCAAATACCATCCACCACCACTCCCAAAAATGCTCCACTATAATAGGGTGTTGACACCATCTAATAGAAATACATGGATTCTTGCCAAGTATCTCCTCACCCCGTTTTAGGGTTCAAAAATTAATGTGTCATATCACTTTTTGTAATTTTTAAATTATTAACCTCTTTATAAGAGATGTTTTTAGCATAATATGCATAGATAGTCTCCCTCCATGACTGAAAACTATCGAGCCTAGAGTCTAATGTATGTACAGAATCTACTATGCCTTGCATGATATCTACAAGGTGTAGTAGCTAGGGAGATGGATGGGGATCATGCCTAATAGTATTTACATCTCTCATTATGGCCTCTACATTTCTCCTAATATTGTTTCTCAACTCTGTAGGTGGAGGTGGAGGTGGTGGTGGTGGTGGAGCTTGCTGACCTAAAATCTCATCAATGTTAAAATGATTCATTTTTATAATTTGTGTACATATAAAAACATAAAAATTTACAATTAACATATAGATTACATTTTACCTTACAAAGAAAGAGTTAAATAATGAAAAAATTAACAAATAATTTAGACATATTACCACACACACACACACACACACACATACAGAGAGTTAAATAAAAATAATTAGATGCCATAATTAAAAAATTAACATATAAGTTAAACATTTTACAGTTTACAAAGATAATCAACAAGATTGTTGCCTTAACACAAGTTACAATGTTATGATTTATAGTTTTTAATATCTATTATAAGACATCTATCACTTGGGGCATATGTTTATTCTTTCTTCCTTCATAGGATATGTTATCTCTTTATTATTCATCTTTTTTGTACTATTATGTCCTCCAAGGTACAAACTTGTTTAAGATCTTTCTCCTTAGTGGGCTTAGTGTCCTCCTTTCAATACCTTCCTTACTTGGAAGTTCATATCTTGTATAATTGGGTTCTCCACTAAGATGATATAAATGGCATTCTTTCTCCATTCTTTTGTAATATTTTACTATACATCTTTTTGTCATGAGATACTTTGTTCTAAGAAAGATCCTAACATATTTTCTTAGAAAACCTTTTAATTTATCAAAAAGGATATGTTTATTATTTAATAATTATCTACATCATTATTTCCTTTCTTTACTTGATGTCTTTCTTACTTTATATGTGATGTCTTTCTTAGCGTATATATGTCTATTTTAGGAGTTATGTCTAGTTTAAAACCTATTTTGTTTGGAATTGTGTATCTATTATATGTTTTCTTTTATTCAAGGTGTATTATATATTTTTTCTTTCCTTCACACTTGGGGGCAAGGTTTCCTGTATAGTATTTTTCTCTATTTTATCTAAGGATCCACTTTCCATAGTACAATATCATTTTTTTATCACATGAAATTATTTTCCTATAAAGAATTTTTATTTTGATTAATATTATTTCTTATACAGAGGTGTGCATCCTTGATAACAAGCTCTTCTTTATTTGTAAAACTATGTTCATTGTAAATAACTTTCTTTAATTTACGATTCAATTTTTTTTATCCTTCATAAATAATTCCTATTTGACCTACTAATTGGGGGGTAAATAGGTGTATTATTGTTGTCCTTTCCCTCTTTTTCTTGAAGATGTTATCTTTGTTCATGAGCTCCTCTTGGAGCTAGATGTATTGTAGATAAGATCTCCTCCTTTCAAGTGTCTCTTATTAGAAGAGGAGTATCCTTTCACATTTGTCTATTTTCTTAGCTCATAAGAGTCAACACTCTTAGCTAAGTTTATGTCATACATTTTTTGACTTAATAATATCTCCTTGTTGTTAGAAGTAGGTATCCTTGATTCTCTCCCTTATAATGTCTATTATGTAGCCATCATAAGGAGGGACATACATATGACCTCCCTTGTATATTATACACCAATATTTCTAAATTTGCACAACACACACAACAATCCTCTAGTAGGCACACCAAAGACAAAGCCACCAATAGTTTCAAATATACACAAAGCCACAAGCAAGTGAAAAGATAGACAAAGCTACTAGTAGGTGTAAAGACACTATCAATCCACTAATAGGAACAAGTTTTCAAGATAGAATCAGCTATCATGGCACACAAACTTGCTAGAACTTTCAATACTATCTTTTGTGTGGTCCATAATAAGAAATAAAAACTTATTGGGCATAGTGGTCACACTTTGTGTGGTTCACAATAATACATACAATCTTATTGGACTAAGGTAATTCCACCCTTCTCTCTTTGTTATGTTACTAGGTTAGACCATAGAGTTGGTATTTTCTTTTGATATGATCTTATTCTTCCTATGTGATCACTTATTCTCTTGGAATAGCTTTCCATAAATTATATTAGTGGATTATGAATTTATGGATGAGGCTTCTTTCAATAGTTGATTTGGAGTTTTGTTTTAGTACTAACAACTTTTTTTGTTTTTATATCTTTTCTTTTCCTTTTTTTCTTTTATCTTTTATTTCATGCCCTTGTGCATGGATGTGGAGTTAGGATCCTTAGTTTGGGGACTTACGATGTTAGCCTTAGTGATGTCTTATCTCATTTTAATTTTCCATGATCATATCTCTCTCATCATTTTATCTTTTCTTTTTCTTCCTTTACCATCAGTATTGGCTTGTTTCATACTCACTATAAATTGGGGGCTAAATGTACCATCCTAAAAATTAAGAACTTCATTAGTGTTCATTTTGGAACTATTTTTATCCCACCCTAGTGTGTTCCTAATGACAGGACCTCAAATATTAATTAAACGCATACATAATTTAAATTAAGGTCCTTCTTGATTAAACTCAAGGTTGGATCTAATTTCTATGTAGAATTTCCTATTATCCATTGATTCACATAATTCATTTCACATCTGTAAGGTCCTTTACATGCATTTTTGGATCTCAAGATTCACCCTAATCTCCTAGTGGGTTGTGACTTCCAATACCCCTTTTAGCACATAACCCCAAAACCACTTCAAAATTAGCCTCTTTGGAACAAGGCCAAAGTTATTCTAGCCTTAGGAAAGGCCGACCCAAGTTGGCCTTGTCCTAGGGGTTTGATTTTTGGTGTCCCCAGGAACAATGTGAGGGTGTTTCCTTTCAATGTTTAATCTAGGTTGGTTTTGTGAATCTGAGCCTCAAAATATATATACAAGGATGCTTCTTCTTCTCATTTTCAAATCCATGATTTTGCATACATGCCTACAAGTGATTTTTTGTGCATTCAAGAAACTAAAGCATCCATTACCAAGAATTCAAGCCCATCAAGCATTCAAGTGTAAGGAATCCATCAAGAGTCTTCAATCATTTAAAGTCTTTATTCCAGCATTTCCATCACACATTCATGGAATTTCCTTCCATAAATCTATCTTTTTTCTCCATTGGAGGCCAAGTAAAGGAGTTTACCATCAAGGAAGGAGATCTAAATTCATCCATGAAGTCTTTTTCTTCCTCAAATTAATATTTGTTGTGAACTACAACATCTACTACATGAGGTTTTGTCTTACATGATTTTATTTTGGATTTTGTGTTGAGGTAAGGATATTGAATCAACATAATTTATCACATTCCAAGTACAATTTCATCTACATGTTATGAAATACTCTATTGTTTAGATCTAATATCTACTACATGTTAGCATTCCTTCATTTACATCTATTTCATTTCAAGGTTAATTCCTATATAGTAGTGTGACCAAGGAAAGACTCTCCCAAAAAACATTTCCCCTTCTTTCTCATGTGTAGGAATATTTAGTGTATAGTTACATATCTATATTTTTAAAGTTTTAGAACTAGGGACCGATCCTCTACATAATTCATCAATTTTTACCATTTTGGGACTAGGCCAACTTTTTTGACTAGGACGACATGGGTCGACAATGTATTGAAGTGATCAAAATTTCATAGATGGGAGTTGTAGGTCTCACAGTTCCATATCAATAACTATTCTTGATTCTAATAGGTTTTTGATAGTCAATTCTAGATTTGAAATTCACTTCTCCTCTCCTAGCCCTCAAGATGAGTATATCATTCTTATTTTAACTTTAGCATTTACTTTGATATATTAGATCTTATATCATATATTTATAATTATCACTTCCTTTATCATTTCATAATTTCTTTTAATACTTTATCATATATATACATTTCTATCCATATAGGGATTCCACAAAATTCCCCCCTTTCTCTAGATTGTGGGTTAGTACCCCATCATCATTTTGGGTTGTGCTAATCAGATTTGGCATAAGGGTGGGTTTTGTATTCCAATGTATATGGGAACTATGGATCTACCCTTGATAACCATTTCCTATATCACACACGTGTGCACACACACACATATCAACCATTCATCTTTATGGGAAAGTGCTCACTATAGTTTTTCCCACTTTAGATTTTGCATATTAAAATGTGTCATGCCCAAAAATATCCAACTAAAAATGCAACAAATTTTTTTTTTAAAAAAAAGGAAAAGTAAAGTTGTGTTGGCGATAAGTATAAGTTTGTTCATATGCTGAAAGGAATCTAAGATCAAGTTATAACTCAGATTGCTCGAATCGGGTTCAAGGTGGAACCCTAGGGTATGAGGCTACTCTCACAAAGATATCTGATAAGATGATGATTCTAGATAGATTTCAATTCTATTAAAGAATGATAAGTTTGGTAGTGAGGGTTCGAGGGTTCGATATATTATGACAGGATTCTAATATAATACGATAATGATCTAATGTTCTACCCAAGCAATAAATAATTTGATTCATTCTTAGCTAGATCGAGACATTAATACCACTAACTATAATTGTTGGCTAAATGGTTATTGTCATACATCGTACATGCTCTAATCTAGAAATTCACCAAACCTTTTACTTGCAAACTAATAGTTCAATCAATTGTTCTACATGTTGAGAGTAGTCATCTCCTCATTAACTAATTGGTTCAATAACAATAGAGAAACAATCATCTAAAGGATCATTTCACTAATTAACTAAATTTCTAATGTTTATTAAAGCTAGTATTGTTTACACCGATAATCTAAATGAACAAAATAGAACATTAACTTAATATTTTAATCCAATAACATTATACATGAACCCATGATCCATAATCACAATTGGAATTAACTTCTAATCTATAAGACCCTAATACCCTCCTAACCTAGTGTTGATCAGAATTAATAATATAATTAATAATTAATGAGTATAAAATAATGAGATTAAACATTAACAATATGAAATACTTAATGACATTTCTAAGATATCCTTCCTTACACTAAAACCTACTACCCTATGTCTTCTACACCTATTACCCCTAAATCTCTTATAATTTACATATACTATATTAGGAGAAAGGAGATGCCAAAAACAAAAAAAAAGAAGACAAAACATATAATCAATTAAATAAATAAAATTTACCTCTAAAAGCCATGTCATCCACTAGTCCTACCAATGGACACATCACAACTAATCCTAGAGGCTACTATCTTCAAACCTCCCACCTACTTACCCCTAAACTAACTTTCTTAATAACCTAGCCATGACCCAACTCAAAGAGGGCGTATATCAAGGCAAGGGGGTCGAAATATTGGTGGGACCCACTTCTTACAACACACTACCCCAAACTTCTTATCACTCACGTCAAGTGAGGAGAATTTTGCAAAAAAGGTGTAAGTTTAAATTTGTTTCTTTTTCAAACTCCATGAATGCCTTTGTCTATGTACAAAAAGGAAGGAAGGACAAATGGAAGGTGATGTGGACAGCAAGGGTCAAGAAATTAGTGCATGGAAGAATGGATAGCTAGCATGTAAGGAGGAGGATGATTTGGCACAGGTTTTGGGAGATGTGTCAAGTACATTGCATAAAGTCCTGACAAGGTGGCCCAATCACAAGCTAGCAACATAATTTTCAAAACCTCAAGTCAATCCCATATTTAAGTTGCCTCCCACTTGCAGCTCCAAAGAACTGCGTTGGGTAAAGAGGTAAGTGCATTTTATGTTTTAAAAAAAAGGTTTCAAAGGTAGTTTGAGCAAGGATGAAATCTTGGCTTGGGTCCCATAGGATTGCATGGGTTGAAGCAAGCTTTTATGTCTTGTTAAATAAAACTTATTTTAATTTGGAGATGGCTATATTTAGGATAGGTGTTAATTATGGTTAAATTTAATTAGTGTCTAAATGAAAAATAGGGAATATTATTTGTGTAGTATGGGGATAATTTTATCCCCATACATTTTCCAGAGAGCAAATTGCTCTTGAAAATTCTGGAAGTGTCTATTTTTGTGAGAACATAGTTTTTCTTCATTCTTTCACATTTGCTTCATTTGAGTAATTGAGGGCATCTATATAAGGATTAATATACCATTGAGGTTGATGAATTAGAGTGTAATTGTAGAGGTTTTCAATAATATCAACTATGTTATTTAACCATATTTCCTTATTACATTTGATGAGAAATGAGCATAGAATTAGGTTCATTTGAATTTGTTAATATAACTATGACAATTCTTCAACTATAATAGAGAACCTACCATATCCATGCATAAGTTAAACTTTAGAAGACATTGAAAACTATCACATTTCATTTTCATAATCTTGAATATCATTTCATGAAAGCCACTCCACTATTTTAAGAAGCAAAATCCAATAGACATGATAGAAATGCATTGCATTTTCATTATAGTCATCTTATCAAATTCATTACAAAATCTCTATGATGAAGGAGCTTTCACTTTTCATTTATATAATACAATTTGGAGAAGCTATTCAATGAGATACAATCATAAACATAACAACTTCACTTCATCACAAGGCATGTATCACTTCATATTCATGTATCACTTTACAATGGACCCAAGAATGGTAACAACTTTACAAATTACTACAAGAGAGGATCTTCTTCAAGATCACCAATGCAAAAACACATGAAAGTTTACTACAAGCATATCAAGGAGGGGATCTCTTCAAGCTTTTTCCACATGAATCTTTGGCTTCCAAACCTGGATTAAAACGAGTGAGAACCATGGGTGCTCACCACCCAACCTAGGTCTCTTATGAGACCACCCCCAAGCTTGGAGAACCAAGGATAAACGGGGTACAACAAACAACAAGATACTCACAATTTTACACACATGCAATAACAAGAAGTTACTCCCTCCAAGGCTACACACACGAACTTTGCAAGCTCATTGAAGAAGGGTGAAGGTGGGCTTTTCCAAGGGGAGAATGCCATTGTTTTTCTTTCACAAATTCCTCAACAAGGATATCTCATTTTCCTCTTCAAGGCTACAATTCCATCTTCCATACACAACAATGGTTATCACATCTTCATGATACAAGATTTCAATGGCTTCATGGTGCCCATACACCATAAATTTTTCCCTCTTCTCCAAGAGAAGATACTCTCACCTCATGGAGAGCCCAACTAACCCCTTCACCCAAGGCCACTTCTTCCTCTTCCCAAAGAGGTGAGTAATGCCTTACTCCCATACACATGAACACCCTCATTCAAGCAAAACAAAGGAAAAACATGAATTTCAACATCAAATGCCCTTCCCATACAATACAATAGCACAACAAGGATACACTTCAAAAACATGAAAGAGCAAGAAAACATCTAATCTATTGAGAAAAAACAAGAAAATCTCCATAGAAATGAAAGACCAACCTTCACAAGTGTGATGGCAATTGATAGTTGAGAAGAGCTATCCACTTGTCCTCCTCTTTCCAAAACCCTCAAGTCTCTAAAATTAGAGAGTGGGTGAACACCCTCTAATTCTATCAAGGGCCTCTAAAAAGGCTCCAAATTCTCCCCACCCACCAAACATAAATGCAGACTTGACCTCTTTGGTCTACTTGGTTTTCCTTGTCCCCCCATGATTAATGCCTAATTGGAAGAAAAGGGGAGTTGGGTAAGGGTCAAGATCCATACAATCTCGTGGCTAAGGGTAAATGGGTCCAAAAAAGGGTTGCCAAAGTCTCTAGGGGATTTAGGATATGTTCAAAACCTTCCTAACTCATGCCCCTAACATTAAGGTACTTAACTAATGCCAAAAATGACCCCTAGAACCTCTTATTGGCCTCTAGAAGTGACTGGAATAAAATGAATTTAAATGAGCACATTACAAGTGTCAAGTGACACTAACAATTGCACAACACATACAATGCCATGAATGACAACATGAAGCTAACAGCTAGTGCACATGAAAATCCACATTTACACAAGTGCACATTACAATGAGGCTTTGTAATCCCATATTGGACTAAGCCTTGGCTTATTCAGTTCACATGTGTTTAACCTTGGTTCTCTGATAATTCCCATGGTTCTCATACCTGCACACTTCACAACAAGCATCAGTAGTTCAAGATGATAACATTACATGAAATATACATATTCATTTTCCTATTTAGTATCATAACTCAATATGTATAGCTCAATTCAAATCACAATTTCCCATTTAATAATATTCAAACATCATAAGTACATAATCATCATGTGTAGTAATCAAATCTAATCATGAATAATTCACTTAATCAACGATGCATAATCAAAATCATGATGTACTCTAGATTCACATCCACACATCCATAATATAATAACCACCATCAAAATATCATATCTCGAGTCTCTATCAAAATAGATCAACAAGTGTATCAATGTATCAAAATGCAGAAAAGAAAAGATGCTATGACGGGTCGGGGTGAGGCCTCACAAAAAGAAACTTGGTGTTATTGTGTTTCTACTTTAGTTCATTATTTACCTTATTCTTTATGTTATAAATATTTAAGTTATTTTATTACTCAAGTATAATTTTTTTTTATGTTGATTCACTCCCTGCTCTTATCATTTGGTGTGTGTTTAACACACTTTAAGACTCATCATTATTAGTTTCCACATCCACCTCAAAGGAAATAGAGGAATGCCTAATCTTACTTTTAGATAAGGAAGGACATTATTTATAATGTTAAAGAGTAAGTAAAATTAAACCCTTATGTAGCAACAAGTTCTTAGGGTTCTTCGGTGGTCTTTTATGCTACCAATGAGAGAGGATAAGAGAGAGAAAGGGAAGGAAATATGAGCCTTGTAGGAAAAGTGGTATAGTAATAAAAAAATGATTCATATACATTGTTGTAAAGGGACCTTCAAACCATTTGCCTATATATTCTTGATGGAGCTTATATCATAATCACTATTCTATTTTTAAAACATTTTCCTTTTTTCATTAGTCTTCATGAAGTTTTCTATAGTGGAGTTAGAATGCTTTTGAATTTTTAACAACTTATTGCCATATATTTTGAGCCTTGTGACCTATGAAATTAATTCTTCTATGATATGTCACTCCCACCCTAACATTGTAACTTTCTCATTTTTCTAATTCTCATAAAATAGCTTGGTGGTTTTTGGATCAAAGCCATGATGCCTTTACAGATAAGGCCTAACTCCCCCCATCTTTAGAATATTCCAAATAGTAGAATTATTCTTTACCTTATCATAATTTATGGGCTCAAGACAATTCCTATCATCATTTATATCACCTTCTTTGAAAAGAAAACTAGTTTCTTTGATTACCCTATTTTTTTATTCTACCAAAAAAAAAAATAGGACATAAAACACCTAGAAAGTGTGTGAATTAATTACTCTCATCCTCCTACTATAATTAATGGTAATCATAGAACCTTATAATTTGGGTTCTTCATGTGTATTCATTCATAGGCTATTATTTGTATGACATCCTTTGAGAGATTATCTCAATTTTTCCACATAATCATTATATCACTACATACTCCTATGTTGAAAAAATCATTGGCTATCAACTTCTCTTCTTGATACACATACAAAAAATTTCATTCTTAAATGGAGTTAATAATATCCTTTGAATCCTTAATCCATATTTTAATAGACCATGAGGATTTGAGGCTCCCTTTAGTCATTGTATAATATTATTTAAGTCCTTTTCAATCCAAATAGGATCCCAATTCAAGTGTTTAGCCAAACAAAGACCATTGTAGGCAGTCAAAACATTATGAAGGTGATTTTTCTAACTTCCCAATGAGAGTGCCACCACTAATAAAAATCCATCATATTCATTTCTCAATGCTCCCCCATACCTAGTCAGCCCAGGATTTCCTTTAGCCACCCTATCAAAATTAAACTTGACCCATCTAAGAGGAGGGTACTCTTAGAAAATATCATCTCTAACTTTTTCTTAATATTCTTTATCATGATAGAGATAAAAAAAGGTTGTAATTATGATCAAGTGAATGTAGCGATATTTACATTGGATTATTTGAACATGAGGTATTTTTGGTTGAGTTGTTGATGAGATGGGATAGGATTAAATTTCAATGATTGAATATATAAAAAAAATGGAAAATGCATACTAAGAAGGTGCTAGGATGTAAATATAAATGATGTGTTTGGACTTAGAATTTAATTGATGATTTTTTAAGTTGATGTAAAACAAAAGTGGATGTGAATTAGGAAGATGTAAGCATTTCTATCTAAATGATGGGTTTGGACATAGTATTGGGGGTTCATACTTTATTGGAATTGGATATCATTAGTTTGGATAAAGAAATAGGATTAAGTTATGAAACATGATTAAATTAAAATGAAAACTAAGATAAAAGTTTAATGTATATGTTGGAATCTAAAAACTAAACTATGTAGGTTTGGACTATGGTTAAATGAGAATGGTTGGTTGATGGTCATAGGCTCCTATGCTTATGAAGATTGGATTTATGCAATTGGTGGATGTAGTGTGTGCCAGTCTTGGCTTGTAGAATATGTATTCAATATTTAAATATTAGAAAGATAGAAATCCTAAGATAAGAAAATAAAGGAAAATATTTTTTCTTTCAGAATTTGGATTAATTTATAGGGTAAAAAAAATTCACAATATTTAACAAACAAGACTTATTAACAATTCCTAATATTATTCAATAAAATTTGTGTACTTAACTATAAGCCAATAATATTTCTTGTCAAAGAATTATGTGTATCCTATAATGGGAAACTAATTTCTTTTAATCACAAAAAATGTGTTAAAATATTATGGTTGGAGTGAATATGCATCATGCAGATATATTGTGTGGACATCAAATCAAATGTCTTAAACTATTATGTATAATTTATTGAAGGTATTGTAAATATACAAAAAAGTAAACAAGGATTAAATCTATGAGATAAATCGCATCTCAAGTAATATGGCATAAATGCAAGAAAATTCACCTTCATCTTACATTTAAATAAGGTCCTCAATTTTTTTCGCAACATGGTGTAACTCTTTTGTGGAATACATTTTATTCTCCCCTTTTCTTATGCCCCACCACAAAATATCATTGAGGACATCCTATATGGTGTTAAAAATCTTTGATAATATTTCTATTTTTTATTTGATATTTGTGTTATTTTAGCTTTCAAGATCACATAAGAATGCAATATGCTGGTTCCACCAACTAATGTCTAAGATGAATCTAAGGGTTATTCATCACCTTTGGTTGATCATCTCAGGTCAGTGGCTAATTACACAATAATTCCTTAGAAATAAGAAATTTCCTCTTCTCTTTGGGCTCTGCAAAGCCTAGGTGGGTATTCCTCTTATGCAATACTAATAGATAAAAAAAAGTAAAACATGATATTTCATGCTTAACATATTTATTCTAATTTTAATGTGCATCAACATTTAATTAGTCATTCACAAGGTTGGCTCAAGTTTACTATTCTAACAATTTACAATAGATTGGGAGTGAGGACAACATTCCATACATTAAAATAATAGGAAAGTAAAATAGTTTGGGTTATATTGGTTGTTACTAAAAAAATACAAGTAGTCATGCATAGACTAGTGCCCAATCCTAGCTATAGAGTCAAATACTAAGATGCAAAAGAATCCTCACAAGAATATATGGAAAGAAACAAATGGATTCACAGTGTAATAATTCCTAAAATTAACACATCCTATTCATTCTAGCATGAAACTCTACCTTGAAATCAATATCATATATTCAAATCACTACTATTTGCACAAAGTGTTAACTCCCTCCTTGAAAGGGAGATACAAAACAAATAATATAGATTACAATTAATTTTTTTGAAAATGATCTCATAACCCTTGGTTTATTAAATACATATGAATCAAAATACATTTTATGGAGATAGTTCCATGAATTATTACAATGTTAACAGAAACATGCTTGCTTATAAAATAAAACAAAAACAACCATGTATTAGGTCCGCGATACCATACAATTAAGAACTCTCTATGTATATAATTTTTCTACCACATTTTTCAGTACACTAAGGTCAGTCTTGGGAGCCCTTTTATAGCACAAGGGATGTAACAAGTTGCAAGATAACAACATAGCAAAAAATCATGTCAAACCACTACCAGTTGGTTACAGAGAATTATTTTCAAATGAAAATGATTGTCCTCTAGTTTTGTCCTCTAATGGAAATTTTGGGCTGGTTTGTTGGTGGTCCCCAGGTCAAAGTACTTCAATAAGCCTACAAAACTTTTGAGCCTCGCCATTATCACACTTAGATGGTCTATAATAAAAAGGGGACCATAATGAAACTCTCTCACTCTTTTCCCTCTTAGGATAGAACTTTGAAAATGCTCCTCAAGAGGTTTATAATAGCTCCAACATGCCATCTTGAAGATTTATACTAGGATATCCCTCTATATCTCACCCCTTATGGGGAATTTAAGTGACAAATACATAGATTAGAATTATTTTTAAGCCATTGAAAATCCTTCCCTTTCACTTGATGGTTTCAATACTTCCACGAATGTCACTAGTCATTTTAATACCTTTGTGTCTATAAAATGAACCATCCTCTAGTCCATGACCATAGTCTTTGTATATGTCTTGTAACAAGGCCCTCTACAACTAAATTCTATTACACCAACACACCCTCATTTGAATTGAAAAAACTAGACATCAATTGAACCAAGGAAAAATATTTCTTGAATGAAAATGCATAGTTCATGGTGATGCATTTAACCTTTTGTTCTTCAGGCACTAATTAGCAATTCTCAAGTTGAAAATAATAGTAGCAATAGGTCTACTAAATTTGGTAATTTTGCATTGAACATGCCCTATAGAGACACTGATCCCTGCCAAGTCTTGGTTAAAAAAATCCACTTAACACTCAAAATATTTCAATGAAAAGTTTAATCATTCAATGATTTATATTGATAATAAATCCTCTTCCAACTTTACTTTAGGTGTCACTTGTTCCTTGGTCTTCTTGGATCTTATTTCTCCCTTTATATGCACTATCAAACCATATTGACCAAGATCACATAGTGACACATGACAATACACAATTGTGTTGATTAGTCATGGACCATAACCGATCCCAGTTGTTAGACACCCTATTCACTCACAAAAATATTAAGATCATGGGTTAATCATGGTGGGGCACATAGTACCAAAAAAATTCATTACAAAAATCTCATGCATTCCTACATCTTGTTTGCATTAGAAATTATTTTTATTCCAGGGATATGGGGCATTTGTTCCCCTCTTCACTAGGAAAGGGTGTCGCATTCCACTGCCACACTTTATATCATTAGACTTATTGATGTGGGAAAGTGGGGTTGAAATTTTTTCTTCCTTACCATTCATCCATGTCACCTTGCAGCCTACAATACACCCATGTAATTTTCCTTGGGCCTCATTCGGATACAGGGTCAAATATATGTTCCTACATCTAAAGTAATTTCTTGGTACCCTATGTGTTCATGCATTGTTTGGCCTCCTTAAGATTAATGTTTCTAGGAGATGGGGCTCGATACCTTTCTTACATCTACTGTACCTTTAGTACCTCATGCATTTTCACATAGAATTTAACTTTTGAGATTACTGTTGCAAAGACAATGGAGGGAGAAACATCCTCAACTCTACAACCCTTTCCATCCGCATTACAACTGGTTTAAATAATGACCTTGTGGGAGTATAGGAAGATAAAAATAACTTAAGGGAAGAATGAACACTTGCAAAAATAGAAAAGACATAAAGGGAACACAAGGAAGGGGCTAATTCATAATGATACATACCTCCTTTTAGCCTATTCTCATTGGCCTAAAGAACAATTTACAAATTGATAACTTCTTCTTGAAAACATGTATGCAATCTAATAAGGAGATAGCCATATTTATTAGTCCTAACACAAGTGAAGAACATATGCACCACATTTCATATAGTGGAGGTGGATAAAAATAAAGACCCTAAGTAATGAAACCCACCCTCATTAGAGGTTGTCAAAAGTCAAATTGAACTACAGCTAAGAAGTGAAGTGAGGTTTTGTTATTGAAAGAAACCATCATTTTTTTGCAAAAGCCTAAAACTATTCATCATATTAAAAATATAGATAAAACTAAAAGAAACTATACTATATGTGTAATTGTTAGTTTTTATGTGAACAAAAATATATGATACATAAACTGAGTCCTTTTCTTTAAGGGTTTAATTACACAACTCACCAAATTATTAAATATTCATATCTAGAATAATGACCACAACTTGGACTAGTCAAATCCCATTAAAAAATTACCATTTATATTTACTTTCTCTTATAATACTTTCCCATAATTAAAAATCACCTTACTTTCCTCCCCATTTTGTTTTTCCACCACACTCACCTCTATTCCTTTTTGTCCCCATACTATCACTCTTAGCTTATTTATTCTCTTTTCTCTCTCTCTTTTTTTTTTTCCTTTAATCAAGTTCTCTCCAACATTATAGGAGTTTCTACAAAATCCCATCTACGTGGGTGCAATATTTAAAATCTTATCTTAAATATTAAACCACTCTATACAAGGTTCAAATGCTCAACTTAGATTTATTTTTCCGAAGTTTTGGATGTTTTTATTTATTAATATGTTAATTGATAGATAGGTTTACCCCCAAATAGTTGATATAAAATAAAAATTTTAATTTCTATGAGCCTATATGTGGGGACAAATAAATGAAATAATAAATAATGTCAAAAGTAAAATATTGTCTTGCATCAAAAAGTGCAAAGATGAAGGGAAAAACACATATTCCAAATCATACAGCTAGAATCAAACTTAAAGATTTAGAGATCAATTAATGGGAACTAAAAAAATAACAAGGAAAGTTACATTATCATAGATTAAGTATAAAAATTCAATATTGAATCATAATATTCCAAAACAAAGTCTCTTAATTTTTTAAAGTTTTCATATTTTTATAATATAGACTAAATAAGTTTTATTTGAGATGATTCACCTATAATTATTTTATTATATTCATCTATATAAATCATTTGAAAATTATATTTATTTTTTATGTGCACTTGTAAATTATGTAATTTCTTTGTTCCACACAAAAAAATACTTGAGTACATCTTGCATTGTATTTTTTAGCTAATTTTGAAGTGTTTTTGATATTTAAAGTAGCACAAAATAAGGGTGTTGACCCTTAATACAATGTCCAGAGGGTGATAGGAAGTAGTTAAACCATTGTCAAATCAATGAAAACACTAAGCCAAAACTATATAGAGATCAACTACCTAATACTAAAAAACATATAATAGTTACTAGTTACAAATAGACAACCTATAACTAACATCTTCAAACTAAAAATATATACCACAACCAAACTACACTTACTATCACTACCCATCATAGTAGTCATAATCAAGATAAAATAGTTCTAAAAATCCTTTCTAATAGGCCACACAAGACTATGAAAATAAAATTAAAAAAAAAACCTACAGATCTAATCATCAGCAAAGAGTCAAAGTAAACTGAGGTTTCCATAGCCATTAGTAGTAGAAGTATCAAAATGGAACAAAGGCCAAAAAATTGAGCCTTCTTCAACACACATGACTTTGTAAGCAATATTTGATCCTATTCCTCTATGAGAAACTTGAAGATCTCCTTAAAATTGAACTATCCTCCATGTCATTCAAATGAGTCCTATATTTTTGCAGTAAACAAAGAGTATTACCTAAATGGTGATCACCTTGAGGATAAACTTTGATAGCTTGAGGAACCTATTATCTATACATTTGATGTCATTTTTTATTTTACCAAGCTCCTTGCATACAACTCCATAATTGCTACACTCCTTTCTTACAGTATTCTTAACTATAACACTATCCTTCTCCTCAATAGGGGAGTTAGCCCCAACTGGGGAATTAACTGAACTACCCACCTCAACGTTCTATGTGAGATCAAGAGAATTATTCTTTAGGTTCTCTGAGACATTTCATCACTTCGACAATGACATATTCATTGAACTTGAATAAAAAGCCCCACATAGTAACCCTGCTATCAGCCCAAGATAAGACAAATTGATGAGAGAGGCTCTCAACAAAACCAGTCATGTATTCAATGAACAGAGTGATTCCTCCCTCCTTAAAAATATTCTAGACAATAGGGTTATTCTTGTAGTCATCATACTTATTAGGTTCCACATGAACCTGGTCCCCCCAATATTGTCAATTTTAAGAGCCTAAGAAAAAATACTACCACAGCCTCCAAACAAGAGTTGTAGAGAAATATTATAGACCCAAGAATGCTTTAAATTTAGCTTATTGAAAATCTGGGCTCAAAAAAATAAATAAAATGCTAAAAAATGTTGTAATAATTAAAATTACTTCTTTTGTCTACATATATCACAATAGGGACAAGACAAGTGTATTAATGGTCCTTCCTCCAATGTGAAATGTGCAAAAAATAATAAAATACCAATGACACAATCTAGAATGATCAACAAAGACATCTTTCAAACTGATATCACATTCCCCCAAAAAATTACCCTTCCAAATAATCATGCCTAAGAATTTCCACCACAACCCCTCTTAACTAGGCATGAGGTGATGTATACACATTGAGGATAGAATACATGATTTATTGAATGAGAGTTGATCATGGGTTAAAAATGGGTAGGAACTCAAATTTGAATTTTGGCCCTCCATACTAATTAGACCCCACAATACCCAAACAAGGGTCCAATACACCATATTAACACCTTAAATTAGGAACATGAGTAGATTGTTCCTTCCCTAGAAGGGGTTTTATTTCATCTAGTAAGGAATCACACCTTCTCCAACATCAAAGACCCTCCAACCCCAACCCAAAAGTCTCTATGGAATCAAAAACCAAATTACCAATGGTAAAGATATGTTGCAGAGTCAATTCATCAAAACCATCCAAGAGTGGTCTAATGTATCTAAGAGTTTCCTTCACTCTCAATCCAACCTTCATGCTTCCTCTGGTGGCTTCAATAATTAATTTAGAATCCCCTTCAATCTCTAGAACTTTTATGCCAATAGAAAGGGAAAAATTAAGAGCTCAAAGTAGGCCCATCCCTTCATCTTTGTTTCTAGTAAAGCTTCCAAGATTTCCAACATAAGAAGCAATAAGATCTCCCTTATAATCCCTAATCATCTCTCCACCAAAAATAACACCCAGTATTGTTGCACCATCAAAATTCATCTTAAACCTAGGAGGGGGAGGAGTTCTCCAAATTGTATTTCTCCTAGTAGTCTTCTTAGAATTGTAAAATTTTTAGGACATGAGAAGCTTACAAAGTTCAATGAGCTTACAATCCTGAGGTGAAGGAAGTTTAGTAGGTATTTTTTAAATACTCACTGTAATATTCTCAAGAAGAAGTTTATAAAATATTAATAACACATTGTTAGTAGTATTTTATGAATCCCTAAAAATCTTGTTATTCCTCTCCCTCCATAAGCATCAAGATACATGTGGGGGGATTTTCTTCCAAATGTATCAATTGAGGGGTCCTTTGAAGGGAACTTATAGTTAAGAATAAATTATTGAATATTCTCATTGTACATCCTTTGGATGTTAAAGCTTTGTAAGACAATGAGCCAAATATGCAAGGCAAAAGGACAATGGATAAAAAGGTGCTAAATTGTCTCTTCATCTTACAAAGAAAACAACAATTAGGAATTTGGTAGCTTCTTTTAATTAGTTTATCCTAGGTGATCATTTTTCCATGCATTGATTCCCACCATAAGAAGTTAATCTTGGAGTTTAGTTGCAAATTCCAAACCTTACTCCAACATTCTAAGTCAACATTAATCCTGACCAAGAGAGAGTAAGAAGATTTGAGAGAGAAGGAACCTTAAAGATTATTTATCCAAATAAACAAATCTTCTTTGTGGAATAAAGGGATCCTAACTTCAAATAAGATGGCCTTCACTTCCTCAATTCTAGGGATAAGATGTGGATTATCCATAGCACTTTTCTTGAGGGATTTCTACCTACCACTAGGAGTAATATTGTCTACCACAAAAGTCCCAAAGTAGTTCTTCATTATCCCCATAAGTTAATAAAAATGATCACATCTAGAGGCTAGTCAACAAACCATAAATCATCCCAAAATCTGATTGCCTTCCCATTGCCAATTTTCAATTTTAAATCTTCTCTAACAAGAGATCATCTTTTAAGGATTCTAGTCCATAAATTTGACCCTAATGGAAGATTGTAGGAGGTAAGAGCCTTGTAGAAGCTTCCATTGTTTATGTATTTTTCTTGCATGATTTTGCAAAAATACACCTGACCAATAACCAAATTCTGTCAGCTTCCTGATCCTGAGACATCCCAAGGATTTGGGCTTACAAAAAGTGTCCCAATCCACTAATTTCTCTCTTTTTTCCTCTGTACCTGTCAAAATTAGGAATGAACATTAAATTTTCTCCAATTTTTCTCCATATCCTTTGAGATTAAGAGATGAGAAATAAACTAGGATACCCTGTAAAGAAGCTGAGATGAGTTGTAGCTTCCTAGAACTACTCAGCAACTTGCCCTTCCAAATGGCTAGTTTCCTGTGTATCCTTTCAAGATTAGCATTCCAAAACTTAGCAGTAACATCCTTGATGGTTAAGGGTAATCCCAGGTAAGTAGTCGACAAGTTAGCACATTGGTAGCCAAGGATATCCTTGATCTTAATATGGAGATCTATCTTGGTGTTAAATAAATAAATGATGATCTTTCCATAGTTGATACACTAACTTGAGGCATTAGCATAGTCCCTAAGAAGGCCTCTGCATTTTCTAGCCTCGATCATTGAGGATTTCCCAAAGAGGAAGGTGTCATAAAAAAACTATTGTAAAAATAAAGGTTGAAGCGAAGTAACAACTTTTATTACTTGAATCCTACCCACCTGTGATAGTTTAAGAAATTTTCTACCCAAGAATTTAGCCACTATAGTAAAAAGATATGGGGACAAAGGTTACCCCTGTATAACCCATTTTCCAATGTTGAAGAAACCCCAAGGGGTCCCATTAACTAAAATTAAGAAGTGAACAGTTTCAATAGATTCCTAGATGATCCCAATAACCTAGTTTTGGTAGGATAGAGTACAAGAAATTCCATTTAAATTTTTCATACATCTTATAAATGTCCAACTTAAGAGTCATACCTAGAATTTGACTTCAATCCATGGAATGGATAATCTTGTGAGTGGAAATAGAAGCATCCAAAATTTGGAATCTAGGAAAAAGACCTTTCTAGATGGGGCTAATAAATTTGTCCAATAATGGTTTGAGCCTATTAGCCAACACCTTTGAAAATATTTTATAAATAAAATTTTAGAGGCTAATGGGCCTAAAATTAGACTTACATATCAGGTCCTGAACCTTTGGGAAGAGCTCAATATAGGTGTTGTTTAATTTCTTGAGAACCTTACCATTTCTAAAGAAATCCCTACCAACCTTGGTGACATTAATGTAGACAATCTCCCAAAATTCCTAAAAAATTTCTAGCTGGAAGTCATCTAGCCTAGGTGCCTTGTATGCACCCATGGAAAAGACTACCTATTTAACACCCCCCTCTATGATAGGGGCTAGAAGGATCATATTATCAACATCTTCAATGATTGTAGGAAGGTGGGTAAGGAGTCTATCCTAGACCTCCCTAAATTGGTTTCCATCATTATTAGAATACAAATAAATGAATAAGTAGGAGGGGAGCTCCTCAATTTTATTCACATTCTTAACTTATTCATTCCTTTCATCACCTAAAGATTTGATAGTGTTCCTCTTTTTATGCTTGCTATTCATTCAATGAAAAAAGGATGAATTCATGTCCCCCTCTTTCAACCATTGGGTTCTTGATCTCTTCTTCCAATAGATTTCATCTTTACTAAGGTTGTCTTTCCATTTCTTCCACCAATCTTCCTACTCGTCATGTATAGACTAGGAAAAGTTACCCAAAAAATCCTGCTTTTGGATATGGTCAAACTTGGACCCAATTTCATTCTTCTGCATAAAAATATCATGAAAGGAATAATTATTCCAATCCCTAACTTCCCTCTTAATAAGGTCAAGTTTTCTTGAGATCCAAAATATTGTAGAACCTTGGATAATAGTTTCCCACCATATTTGAATATATTCTATGAAGTCAGGATCAAAGGTCCACATAATTTCATATTTTAATGGGAGTGGCCCTAAGTAAGGTTTCTCAACCCATTAGAGAAGTATAGAGGAGTGATCTAAAATAGTTATAGGAAGAGCCTTAAGAATGGTGTTGAAACCCAAATCCCATTTGGAGGAAACCAAGAATCTATCAAGATAGACCTAAATCAAGTGAGAAAATTTCCTATTTTTAGAGAGTGTAAAGGGATTACCATTCAATACCAAGTAAAATAAGTGAGCCCTTTTGATAAAGTTAGAAAGATCATTCATGCTATCATTGAAATCTAGAGAACCTCCCATATTTTTAGATGGGTAGAGAGGGGAGTTAAAATCAACAACCACCATATAAAGGCCTCATGATCATCCAAAGTAATGGAAGAAATTTCCTTCAAGACCATAGCTCTACCCACTCTATTATTAGGTTCATAAGAATTGAAGAAGTGTGAAGTGAAATTAAAAAGAAAGGAGATCATCACTAGATAATTTTGGAAAAAATTTAAAGCTTCACTATCCAACTTACTTGAATTAAAAAATGTAGTAACTCCACCAGAGGCGCCCTCAACTTCACTATAGTAAAAAGAACCACATGACCATAATTTACCAACTATTTTTGAGAAATTTTGAAATGTCATCTTAACCTCCTAAAGAAGCAAAACATCAATTTTAAGTTCCATAGTGTACCGATTCAAGAAAAACTATTTTTTGGGGCTATTCAAGCCCCTCGTGTTCCATGAAAATAACATTAGTTTTTACTTTTTTTGTTAGCATTGAGAGTCATTTTCTTCCCATTCAAAATTTATTTGGCCATGACCTTATGCCTAATAAATATTTTCAAAGGTCAAACCACCTTACTTTCATTCCCCTCATCCACTTTTTAACCTCTATTTTTTTTTCTTGTAAATCTTCCATTCACCCTTTTTCAGGTCTTTTGAGGAAGCCGAAGCTAGCATACAAACTAGAGAAATAATCATTGATTTAGTTAACTCATATTCTAGATCATATAAAGAGGGGGATAACGAGAATGTAGTAAATGATGCTTTATTTTTGACAAGATTAAATGACAAAATATCCTTTTGTAGAATTTTTCTCTTAGTTAAAAAATTTTGAAATCCACCCACCCTAAGACTGCCAATCAAACACTCCTTTTTGACAACTTCCATAGACTTGGGAGGAGAATCCAAGTCCTCACGCAAGTTATCAACAACCATAGGTTGTACTGTAGTAGAGGAAAAAATGACATCTTATACTAGGGGGATTTCTCCATCCTCTAGGGTTACATGGGGAACAATGATGTCCTTCTTCACAGGGTTTTCTTGCACCTTTCACTCTGATGATTACATAAGCTCCAAAATACCATCCATGAAAGGGTACCCCTCTTGGTTTGATAGTTGTGGGATAGCTTGAATAAATTCCTTCCACCAACTTGGGGATTGAACATTATCCTCTAGCTTAGGTTCCTTCATAGTAGGGACCTTGCAGTCCACCACCACATGACCATGTTTGGTGCAAAATTGATAAAATAGGGTTGCATTTGTTAGCTATTGGTTGGAATTATTGATATTAAGGGGATTGATGACTGTTGAAATTCATGTTTTGTTATTGTTGTCAACGTATGTTTCCAAATTATATTCATATATTTTAGTTCCCCATTGGTTGTACCAGATAGACTATGTCTATGGTTTCTATTGGCAGTTGGATGGAGGTGTACAAATAGTGTATAAAATATAAGTGTATGCAAGAACATATTGTTGTGTTCAATATGTGTGGATCTTATGTTTAGGTCTCATGGAATCATGTTGTGATTTGAAAGTGTTACAGTTGTTTTGGTAAATATTGGTTGTAGGATAGAGACACATATTATGCAAGAGCTAGTTGTTATATTTGTTAAGTACAAGCTGGTTGTGAGATGGAGTTTTTGAATAAAATCTAAAGGCATGTAATAAGACTCAAAATGGAATACTTTGTGTGATTTATGGCTGAATTGGTTCATGTTGTTGATAGAGGTAGCATGTGGTCTACACATTATTTCATTTAGGAGCCCATTGGGTTGTATAGCATGTGTAAGGATTGATGAGCATTAATTATGGATCTTGGTGCATGTTTTAATGTTTGTAATTGATGTATACTTGTATTAAGTATTGTGTGTACCTTATAATTTGTCAATGTAATTGTATGTACATTGGGGAAGCTCTAACAATATAGCCTAATTGATTATTTGTAACTTGTATAAAGAAAGGAAATATAATGAGAAGAATGTGTGGTGGCTTTGTGATTGTATATGAAAATTTTCTACTAGTTATCTGAGCAAAGAAGAAGAGGTATGGGTGGAATATATGGTCACTCCTTGTGTACTTCAATGGAACTGTAAAGGAAAATAAATTATCATTCAAACAGTTCATTGGCTAATAGATCCTTAATTATGTATTAGGACAATGTGTCCTAAATATTGTTGTAACCTTGACTTTGGGGCAATGCACTCAGGCACTATGCCTTTTGTTCTCACCAACTCCTAATAGGGTAAACGACCTTTTAATAGGTGTTCATTCCTTTAACAAAGACATATGTGCTAGATGCTTTATATCAACTCCTCACATGGACATTTATATACTAGTGCATGATCTAATGGGTGTCATCCCCACTGAGGTTTTCCCCTTAACGAGGTTTTCTTTGAGAACAAAAATTGTATATGTTATGGTGTTTGTATTTACATTGTTCATCTTGATTATTATTTTTTTATTTTTAATTGGTAATTAGATAGAAAAGTTTAAAGTTTATAATTATTACACACAACTGATTCACCCCCCTCTTAGTTGTGTTGTGTGGATTGTTATGCCTAAAAATTATTTATCATTTGGATTGGATGCTTGGTGCTCCTCCACACGGGGAGTAGTTGTAGTGATCAAAGGTTATTTTCAGGGTTTCATGGATTAGTTACATAAATATTGATGAGAAGAGCATGGTTTGTTACAAATTTTAAAAAGATACATCAGTATGGGAGAGAGTCACTATCAAATAAAACAAGGAGAGAGTTTTTTATCAGAGTCTTGGTATTTTTGGCACCCTTTTCCATTGATGTCAAAGTGGGGAGAGTCAAGTTAAAAAACCCGTATTGTCTTAGGGTGAGTGCTAATGAGGATATTAAGAAAATTGAATGGTTGTTTTGGATTGATGGTTTTCACTCATATGTTGCCATCAATGCCAAAGGGGAAGATTGTTAGATATTAGTTGGAATTGTTTCTATTTTGAGTACATGCTGGTTGTAAGTTGGAATTGTGGTATGTGAGCTTAAGACATGTAATAAGACCTATAATTAAATACTTTGTGTGATTTTTGGATCAATTGGTTCATGATGTTGATAGAGGTAGTGACTAGGTTGTGTAGCATGTGTAAGTATTAGTGAGCGTTAATTATGGATCTTGGCATGTATTTTAATGGTTTTAATAGATGAATAATTATATTAGGTACCATGTGTACCTTAACATTGGTGAATGTAATTGTATGTTACATGGGGAAGCTCTAATAGACTGACCTAATTGATTATTTGTAACTTGTATAAAGAGGAAATATAATGTGAAGAATGTTTGGTGGCATGGCGATTGTACACACAAATTTTTTGTTGGTTATCTAGGTAGAGAAGATGAGGTATGAGTGGAATCTATGGTCACACCTTGTGTACTTCAATGAAACTATAAAGGAAAATAAGTTGTCATTTAGTCAGTTTATTGGATATCAAATCCTTAATTCTATATTAGGAGAATGTGTCCTGAAGGTGGGTTGAACCTTCACTTTGGAGCAATGCGCTCAAGCAGTGTGCCTTTTTGTTCTCACCAGCTCCTAACAAGGTTGAAGGACCTTTTAACAGATATTTAGTCTAACATGGACTTTTCCTTTAATAGGGAAAGATGTACTAAATGCTATGTATCAAATCCTACCATGGACATTTATATACTAGTACATAGTCTGGTGGTTATTATCCCTACTGGGGTTTTCCCCTTAATACTATTTTCCTTGAGAACACAAATGTTATGTGTTATGGCGTTGGCATTTACATTGTTTATCTTGATTAGTATTGTCCTATATTTAATTGGTACTCAAATAGAAAATTTTAAAGTTTATAATTATTACATACAACTGATTCACCCCCCTCTTAGTTGTGTTGTATGGATTGTTATTCCTAACAACATTTTCATAAATAACAACTTGTGTCAATTTCCCATTTTGATTTTAGAGTGATAAAATTGGGAGGAGACTTGTTTATTGCCAAATTCACACAAAATTGGATGTAAAACAACCTAGATTTGACCAAGATGACAACATCCATTGTAACATAATGTCCAAAAGAGTTTTTGAGCCAAAAAAATATGTGTCAATTTCCCATTTTTATTTTAGAGTGATAAAATTGGGAAGAGACTTGTTTATTGCCACATTCACACAAAATTGGATGTAAAATAACCTAGATCTAGCCAAGATGGCAACATCCATCGTAACATAATGCCCAAAATAGTTTCCAACCCAACGAAATATTTGTTCATTGAAAAAATTGAGTAATAGGTGCAAAAGTCGAACCCAAATCAGGGTCATCATGTAAAGCTCCATAGAGGAATCAAACCCAAGTTTTCACTTGGAAAGAGAAAGGAATTCCATACCATTAGCCCATGTTCTCAAGAGGATGGAGATGAGGTCTTCCTTCACCATAAATTTGAATAGGATGTATTCTACATGCATAGTGGAAATAGTGACACCACCCTATAATTTCTAGAAAACATTATCCCAGTGTCAGACCATATATATGGTTGGACAAAAGCTAAGAAATATCCCCACCAAAGACAAATGCAAGGAGGAGACAATTTTATCCATGATAGTATCCATAAGATTGATTTCCAAACATTTAGTAGCATGGGTAATTTCCAGAATTATAAACTCCAAGACATTATTTGAAGGCCCCACCAGCACACTCTTCCAATCCATTTTTGAAGCATCGTCATTTCCTTTACCATTATCAAGACTAGGGGTCCCAATAGTAGTCTGCACCACACCTAACACACTACTTAGATCTCTGTGCAAAGACTCATAATATATGAGTGCATCCTCTCCACAACTGTATTGGGAGGATGGTCTGACTGATGGGGGGAAGCCCTCCCTAGAATCCACATCCATGTGGGGTACAAACGAAAGGAATTTTGAAAAATCTAGGCTGGAAAAAGATAAAGATTGTTGAGAGCATTGTAACTTCCTTTCCCTCATAAGTTATGCATAAGCTAAAATAAATGATAATTTTGAAGTGTTGTCTCTTTTATGAAAGCACAAATTTCTCATGTAAACAATAGTTTCCTATTCGACATTCTATATTCTAGATTATAATTAAATGAAATGGAAATCAGTTTTATATACAATATATAAACATGCCTATAAAACTTCCTCTTGATCCATAACATTGTTATCATGGTCATAACTATTTTAGATTTAAAAAATTAAATATAGATATAACTCATTCACACAATTATAAAAAGTTGCACACAAGCTTATTCACGAAACGAAAGATGAAGCATTGAAATAAAATGACAATGTACCTTGCACATTAAAGAGGGCATCATAGTAAATTTACAATTAACATAACAAAAAATAAGATGGTGTGCATTATGTGAAAGCAATGATCACTCATGCAGCTCTTATTAAATCCTCATTCTACAAGGTATGACTTGCTTTGCATTTATATTTGAATATAAAATAGTTAGCATTGGACAATTATTCAAAAAGGCTATTATTAGTACTTGTTAGTAGGCTAAGCAAGTACTATTGCATCATTATTTTCGGATTTGTTGGTTTAACTAGTGATTAAAACTACTTGTTTTCACTAATTACAATTTAGTACATTTTTTATTTTGTTAAAAAAAACATATTTTCTATAGTTTAAACGTAAAATTTTTAAGTTTATAAATTAGAAAAAATAATTTTTGATGACATGATTGGCTAAACCAGTTTGAGTCTTTTAAAGTGATTTTCGGAATGAAAAACATTAACAAATTTTAGGACACTTTTTTTAGCATATTGCATCATTTTTGGCACTTATTTTTATAGAGAAGTAATTAAAATACTTAATCTCTAATATTTTTTTTAACTCATATAATAAGTGCCACGTAGTGGCTAGTACTTTCCTTTAAATTTGAAATTAATTATAATTATAATTTATATTTAAAGTAATTTAATTTTTTTTTATAATTATTGAATTATTATAATTATTTATAATAATAACTATTTTTTAATTTTAAAATTGAGTAATTATTGTTACTGTTAGAATAGAGCGACATTTATTTTTTTTAAATAAAAGTGCCATATTTAAAAAAATATATTAATAGATTTATTGAGTTATGAAATAGATTTTTGAACTATATGTAATACGTAAATTATTCCTTTTTAATATATATTTGAAAATAAAAATATAATAATGATAATTTGTCTATAATATATTCAATATTAAATTATGTAATCATAAATATGATATAGATTGATAATAACAATATTAGTATTTTATAATAGTTATAATTATATAATTTTTTAATTAATAATCCATAATACACATTTACTTTTTATTATTATCTATTATTTATCAATATTAATAAATTTTGGAAGGTTGAGAATAAAACAATACATAATACTATGTATTATTGTGCTTTGTTTTTTACCATATTGAATTTATAATATGCAATGAGATTTTATAATGCATCTCTATTTAGCCAATCATATGATAAATAAATAGTTTACACATATTACAAACTTAAAAATATTGCATAGAAAATATAAATTTAGTAATAAAATTAGTATATTTTAATTGGTCTACATAGTTTAATTTAATAACTAGTTAACACACTAATTCAAACAATGATGAATAGTACACACATACTAAGTAGTAATTCTATAATATTTTAATGGTGCAACATTTTGACAAACTAAGATTTAGCACTTTCCAAATCTAATTTAGAAATGGTAGTTTCTATTTTTTTTTAATTTTATCCACCCATCTTTCAATATTATATTTTTATTTGTAATAATTTATAATTTAATATATTTTTATATTAAAGATTATGTTAGATTATATTTTAAAAATTATTTTTTTGTATTATATATAGGTAGATCAAAAAAGGAGAGATACAACAGTATCAATCGACAGTACACAAAAAGAGGCCCAGCCTCACCACGATCTCAGAGTATAAAGTAGACAGTCATAGTTTAGAGAAAATATGAAACTAATGTAAAACATCATAATGGGTGTCAACCCAAGCTGTCCATCCTAGAGGGCCCTCCATCCAAACAATGTTCTTTCACTCTTGCATTTGCTTAAGCATGAAAATATCATCCTTCCTCGAGTTAATATTCTTTCTCATTTCTTGGTTCAACCTTTTGCAAGTTCATTCAAACATATGGAGGTCATAAACATTCCTCCTCCACTCGTAGCCATGCTTCAGCTCATAGATGAAAAAGGTGGCATACCCATCTTTCAAGAACCTTGTCAGCTTATCTTTTTCCATCATCATCATTGTGTGGACCTCAAGAAAGATTTTTTTAAAAAGCTAGTTTTCAAAAAAACTCAGTAAGAATTCTAGGGTTTCTTTGATACCTTTCCTCATTCTTACACTTCCAGATCTGCCAAAGAATGTAAGAAGATAGCATATTCCAAAATAAATTTGAATCAATTTTCAGGCCATCAATATGACTAGTAATAATTTCTAGAATATTCACATTTAAAGGATAAGTAACACCAAACATGTTCCAGATTTCCTTAGCAAAGATACAATAAAAAAAGATATGTCTACCAGTGTTAGGAAGCCTGCAAAGTCTACAAACATCATTCATATGACCATCCTTTCTAATATGGAGTCTATCAAGCAGAGCCAACCACTTAAAACATTTGATTTTAGGTTCAACAGCACTTTTCCAGAGAATATCAAAATACTTCTTCTATGACACAACATCAAGGGAGGAATACCAGATAGTATTGACATGATCAATAATATTTTCATTATGACCAATGATTTTATAGATATTCTTAGCTTTGAGATTTTCCATAATGACCCCATCCGGCTATTTGCATTTTAAGTATCTATGAGAGTCCACATGAAAGTTAGTTGGCAGATCTTTGGTAGCCTTGATTATCATGTTATAAGTCTTCTTTTGGGAATCTGAAATATTAAATCTGTTCCTAAGCTCATCCCAACTGATGACTTTATCAAGTTCAAAAAGATCAGCAAGCTGGGAGATACCCATCTTAGACCACAGCCTAGCAGAACATCCTTGGGAGAGGGCTAGGGGTTTACTAGATAGGTGTAAGTTCCAGCAAATGGATCTTTCACCATATAGATGCTTAGCATCATGGAAATCCTTGTTGGTGACAAAATTCCTAACATGGGCCTAGGCTCTTGAGATGGATCTGAAAATAGCAGAGCCTTGAACACTGACAGGGAAATTGCCAACAATTAAATCAACAAAGGGGAGATTTCTCCAAGTTTTAATTTTTTTTGGAAAACCTCTTTCAATATTATGCCTAACCAGCACTTTCCATGGATCGTTCCCATCCATAAAGTGAAAGATCCATTTGGCGGATAGAGAAATACCTTGAGTTTTAAGGTCCTTAAGCCCCAACACCCCAAGGAGTTTATCAGTTTGACACTGGTCCCATTTCGCCACACGCATTTTTTAATTCCCTTTACCATCAGACCAGAGAAAGTTCCAGATGGAATTTTGGATTTCCAAAATTTGGTAATTACTGAACATCCAAGTAGAGGAATAATATATGCTATAAGAAGACAACATCTTTTGATAGACTTGAATTCTAACAGCTAGAGATAAAGATCTATTATGCTAGTTATTCAACTTCTTATTAATTTTATCTTTGATCTAGGACCACATGTCTTTAAGGGAAGGCTCAATAGAGAAGGGGATGCCTAAGTATTTAACAATTTTATGAGGTCCACCCCATTGGAAGTTATATGTATTGAACCAAATAGGAGGTTTCTCTTCCCATCCAAGGAAAATGGATTTGGACTGGGATATATGCACACCAGAGATAGAAAAAAACATATTGAGCTTGGTTTTTAAGGCTTCAAAGTTACTGGCACTAATTTCAAAAAATATGGCAGTATCATCAGCAAACTAACTATTGATAAGCTCATCATTGTTGGGGAGATAAAGGCCTCTAACATCAGGGGAAAGCGTGTTGTCTCTAAGGATGTAGTAGAGGGCTTTTGAAGCTATGACAAAAAGAGAAAGAGCCAAAGGACAACCTTGTCTGATGGATCAACCAAGGGGGAAGGATTGGAAAGGGATCCATTGACCTCCACCTAGGCAGAGGCATCATTAAGCAGAACATGAACAAAGTTAGAGAAGGTGGCTAGGAAACTAAAGGCCTCAAGCATCATGAGGATACAATTCCACTCAACCCTATCATAGGCTTTTTCAAAGTCAAGGAGCAACATTATAGAGTTTTGGTGAGAGCAGTTTGCCCAATCCATGGCTTCCCAACTGGTGATTAAGTTTTCCAAAATATATCTACCTTTGATGAATCTCGTTTGGGTAGCATAGATAAATTTAGGAAGGATATTCACAAGTCTAAGGGCCAGAATCTTGGCCAAAATCTTATAGGAATCATTGAGGAGGGTGATAGGTCTCCAATTTTTTATAAGAGCTTTATCCCCATCCTTAGGAAGAAGTTTAATGATACCACTATTAATATCGAGGCCAAGGGAACCATTAGCAAGAGCTTCCAGGTAGATGTCTTGTAAATCCTTACAGATCCAATTGATGTTGGCTTTATAAAATTCCACAAGGAGCCCATCAAGGCCAGGGGCCTTGTCGTTATTGAGAGACTTCATAGCTTTTTCCACCTCATCCAAAGATATATCCTTAGATAAGACAACAATATCATCATTGTCCAACTTATCGGGGATAAGGAGTTTACACTTTTTCCTAAGATCAACAACCTCATTAGAGTCTTCAGATGTGAAGAGACTTCTATAGTAGTCAGAAAAGGCTTGGTTAATGATAAAAGGGTCCGAAGTATCTTGGTTATCAATTAAGAGTATTTCAATGGACTCCTTGTAGTGTTTATGTTTTAAAAGGTTGAAGAAGAACTTGGAACCACGGTCCCCATTCTAGATCCAATGCATGTGAGATCTGATCTTAGCACCACGGATCTTAATTTATTGATGTTTCCTTATGGAATCCTTAGCAGAAATCAGATGGGAGACAAGGTTAATATTGGAGGAATCATCCTAAACATTACTCTTAGCCTCTTGGAGATCAAAGGAAAGATTTTTTTCAATGAACCTATAATCCTTGGCTTTCTTTTGACCAATAGTTTTGAGAAGGCATTGCCAAGCTGGGAGATTCACCTTCCATCTGTCAATCTTGGAACAATTAGGGGAATTAAATTTATTGATATTACGAATAATTTGAATGGCAGCAAGGACATCTTCATCATGAAGGAGGCCGGTATTCAATATGAATTTGGAACTGATCATTCTAGGGTGAACAAGGGTGAAATTGAGATTGACACGGGTGGAGATAGGGTGGTGACTAGTTGGAATAGTGGCTATAACAAGGAAAATGTTATTATGATTATCAGGGAGGAAAGAGAAGACATTCTTATTACCATAAAATCAGTCAAGTCTGGAGTAGATCTAGGAGGGGCCCTACTGGAAGTTACACCAGGTGTGCCATATCCCAGGGGTGGTAGCCTTACTACCAGCTAAAGGGTCAAAAAGAGCCTTAGTAAATTAATCAACCTATTCCAGTGAACCCTTTCATTGTCTTTCCAAATGAAAGGATTACCTCTGGATTTCTCTTGTTGGGACTCCACCATATTAAAGTCTCCTCTAATAAGCCAGGGGATATTAGGGAGGGTGGACAACCAATCCCAAAGGTTAGCCCTCTCCTTAGAATCATTAGGGGAATAAACAGAGAAAATGCAAAAAATGTTATTATTATGATTAATAGTAATCCAAATAGCTCTCTGGCAGGGTGAGGTGCCATTGGCCGTAATATAGTTCCCCCATTTAGGACTAATGAGTAGAGAAATTCCACCTCTGCCTCTATTATTCTTAGTATATAATTTGATCGCACTATTCCAAATAAAATTAAGATTGGTTTCAAGCATTAAACCAATGGCTTTAATTTCTTGCAACATGAGAAAATCCATAGAGCTAAAGTTATTGAGAAAATGCTTAATAAAAAATTTCCTATCTGGGGATTTCAAGACCCCTCACATTCTAGGATATGCAATTCATGAGGAAACATTAGAGGGAGTAGGGCACGCTACACCAACTTCATCAGTTGAGGGCATAGACTTATTAGAATTATCCCCATTTTTCTTACTAGAGGCTTTATTCTTAGATCCTAAAGGCCTTCCCCTACATTTCGATGCAAGGGTATCAGTTTTGGGATCGTCTTCATTTTCAGATTGAGAGTATACTTCCATGGAGGGCATACCCAGGAGATTGTTAACAACGGTGATAATTTCTAGGAAATAATCATCACTTAGTTCCTTAAATACTTTTGGAGGGATCTTTCGAGATGATCCTGATGAAAAATGCAAGCTGGAGTTGTTAGAACACATGACAAGGGAACAAGGAGGGCTATTAGCGCTAAGCTCAACTATAGGAGAGATAATGGGAGAACTTTGGGGAAGGGGACTTTTTGAACAAGTGGGGTTCAAAGGTCTAGGATGGTTAATGTTATTACCCTTTCTCCTCCTTTTCTTGTTGACAGTCTGGAAACCATCATTTGTGTTCGCAACATCAATAGCCATGTCCAAAGAGGGGAGAGAGGCTTGAGTGGTAGGGGATGTAGGAGAGGATGAGTCTAGAGTAGAAGGAGTTTTGGAGGTTGTTTCCTCCCGTGTGTTCTTGCTAACAAAAGGAGCCAAGTTAGGGTTAGCCAGATTGGCGGGCAAAGGATTTTTTAACATGATTCTGGTTCTTCTTAATAATAGGGAAATCTTCTCTTTTCAACATAAAAAGAAAGCATTTAGACCTCCCAAAATTTCAATAAGGCAAACAAAAGCTTCCTCCATGATGTTGATGGAAATATCAACAAGGATTTCCTTCCCTAGTTGTAGAGAAATTAGGACTTTGGCGTCCATATGCGGCACCAACCTAACAGTGTCATCCATTTGGATGGTTTTTCCCAATGGTTCAAGCAATTGAGGTAAAAACCTCCATAAAAAGGGGGGGAGATTTTTAACCAGTATCCGTCTAGGAGCCGAGAGGGCAAGAACTTCTTCATGCACAGCTTTAGGAGACCAAGCCAAAGCATAGAAAGAAGTGGATCCAATAGTCCAATACTATTTTTTTAGTACTTCAGCTTGAGATTCACTATTAGAAAAGAAAATAACAAATAAACCCTTTTGGATTTTCTGACAAAAAGAAATGTGAAAACCCATTTTAAGATTCCAAAAATTATGAAACCAATCACCAAGAAACTTTTGAGGAGGACATTTATCCAGTTCAATAGCCGAAAAGAAAATAGCAGTACTCCTTAATGTATCCTTCTCCTTAACAATCTCAGCAAGCATCTCAGGGCTAGGAGTGACAGAGAAAGGGGCCGAAGGAACCCTAGAACACTTACCAGGAATGGCGACATCACTGGTAACAACAAAACTAAACTTAGCCTTTGCATCCACGACACCGAGAGCATTAGTGACCACTTCAGAGAATGTTTTAGGTTTAATGGTAGGATTAGGTTTGATAATAGAGCCGCCATTAAGACTAGCATCCTTTGGCTCAGAGGTAGATGGAGAGGGGGGTATGGCCTCTGCCGAACGACAGAGAGTGGGGTAAACTGAACCACACACATTAATCAAATTAAAGAGGGGGTTAGACATGACTACACCTGGATCGGCATGGTGACCGGACACATCTAGCTGTCGCTCGCTGTCCTGGTCAGTTCTGCTGGCGGAAGCCACCGTAGCAGAAAGAGAAACCCTAATGTGAGACAGCTACAAATTTTTGCCAATTTCACTCTTTTCAAATTTTGCTCATCCTTCTTTTTATTTATTCTTAAAAATGATTTAATAAATAATATATGAAAAATATTTTAAATTACAAAAAATCATACATTAAATAGAAATGGAAATACAAAATTATAAATTCATTATATAATATATTAGGATAATTATAATATTTTTAAAATTATAATAATTTATTATTTGAATATTAGAAATAGAAAAAAAAATTAATTAAAAGCTACAATAAGATTGATTAATATATTTATAATTATATTATAATAATTTTAAATTTTAAAAGAATAAATAATCACTTAACATCATATTTTAGATATAAATAATTATAATTTTGATTAAACTAAAATGAATTAGATAATATTTATATTATAACTATTTAATAAATAATAATTTATGGCAAGTACGAATTTTGGTCTTGAAGTCTATAACTTAGGGGGTTCGATGGCGGTCTGCAGGGCGAGCGCTAGGGCCTGCGTGCCCTAGTCTCTGCTCCGTTCTCTTCCTGCGTTGGACGTCTGCGAAGGGCGCCAGGCGGTCGACGCGCGTGGGGGGGGGTGCTGCTATGTTTGGCTTGTGGAGGTTTGGACGGGTGAGGCGACTGCTGAGTGGAGTGGGTTTTGGCTGGAAGATCTGGCAACAAAATTTTGCTGTTTGACAGTGGCTGCGGTGGGGATAGGGACTGGGGGGCATCCTGGCCCATCCTCTTTGACTGGTGGAGGTGGAGTTGAGCCTACGCTGGGGTCAGCAATGTTACAGGTTGATTCGGAGGAAATGGAGATGATCGTGCCGACCTCATCAGCACAGGGTAATGGTGATGATCTGTTGAGTAAATCCGCTTTGGGAGAGGGGGGGTCATCCTCAAAAGGAGTATCCCGGATTAAAAAAGTTAATGGATGTCTAGAAAGATCTGAAGCTCGTCCAGTCTTAGTGATTCAACCGGAACAGATTTCTGAAGATGTTGAATATTGGCAGAATCATGCCCTTATTTGCAAATTTTTGGGCTTGCGCCACTCTTTACCTGTGTTGGATTCCTGGGCCCGTCGAGTTTGGAACCCCGAAGGCGATATGGAGATTATTCTAGCAGCGAATAATTATTTTCTAGTTGTCTTCTCATGCATGTCAGATAGGAATAGGGCTTTTGAAGGAGGCCCGCATTTTTTCAACCAGGTGGGGCTTTTTATCAAGCCTTGGCACATGGGCTTCAATTCAGCTGAGGAAATCCCCTCGCGGGTTCCAGTGTGGGTTCGGCTGCCGAGATTGCCGTTGGAGTTTTGGAGGGAGGATATTCTCCATTCAATCTCTTTACTTTTGGGAAAGCCTGTAGGAGCAGCTACACAAACTGAGGACCGTAAGGTAATCTCTTATGCTCGCATTTGTGTAGAAGTTGATTTAACTAATCCTTTACCAGATTCTATGGAAATATGCTTGGGATCCTCTTCCTGGATCCAGCAGTTGGATTATGAGACCCTCCCATTTAGATGTCGTATTTGCCATGAATATGGTCATTTGCTTCGCAAATGCCCCAGGTTCAAGCCTAATCCTGCAAATGCGTCTGGCCCGTTAAAGGGGGATAAGGAGAAGGCTCCATCATCTACTGATCCTGGGGATATTGAAGGTTTTACTCAGGTTAAATCCCGCAATAGAGGCAAAGGTAAGAAAAGAATTGGGCAGGATAGACATAATGACAGTACTCTTAACAGATTTGATGTTCTTGAGGACCTGATTCAGGAGGAAGGTATTCCGGTTGAGCTCTCCTCTGGAGCTAAGGGGCTGCAAGAAGTTCAGGAAGAAGAGGAAAAGAAAGATGATCAAGTATTACCTTCAGAGGACCTTCAGTATGTACAGATTGTTATGGATCTACAGTCCCAGGATAAAGGTACCAGGGATCACCAGGAGTCTCAGGTTCAAATGAGCTCGTTAGTGGTGGCTCCAGACCCCCCTGCTCCTAAGGGGGCCTCTGATTCAGCCAAGGGCAATAAAGCTCATCCTACATTAGGCTTACAGCAGAAATCCTTTAAGAAAGGGCTTTCGGATAAACCAACAAGGAGTGGCAGGAAGACAGATCAAGAGAGGGTGAAGCTTATGGGTGATACTTTGGTTGAATCTGGATCTGTGAGACCTATTGATTCTCATTTCTCTCATCCCCATAAATGATTGTTCTATCATGGAATGTTAGGGGGTTGAACAGCATCCCTAGACAAAAGGTTGTTCGTAGATTGATTGACTCTCAGTTACCGGATGTGGTTTTTATCCAGGAAACCAAGCTTACAGTGGAGGGATTAGCTAATTGTGCTCCTCATATCTGGCCCCAGGGTAATTGGCAGGGGGTGGGAGCTCAGAATAGCTCAGGGGGAGTTGCTTGTTTTTGGAACCCACGAAAAGTTCTTCCCTTATGGTGGATTTCTAGTCGATCTTCTATCTCCCTGGTTATATCTTGTTTGGACACTGGAGAAAGATGCCTTCTTTCCAATATTTATGCTCCCATTGATATTTCAGGCAAGGCACAGCTTTGGGCTCACATTAGTTACATCCGCGCCTTAGACCCATTTCTCCCATGGATTTTGGCTAGTGACTTTAATTCTATTACTAGTTTAGATGAAAAATGTGGTGGGATTGCTAGGCTGGATCCTTCTGCAAATCTGTTTAGAGATATGATAGACTCTTTGAAGCTCATTGATGTGAAACTGAATAATGGTGTTTTTACTTGGAATAACAGGAGGTGTGGTGCTGAAGCTATCTCTGAAAGACTCGACAGATTTTTGGTGTCCTGTTTTTGGATGAACAACAACTTGATCACTAGTTCGGAAACTCTTGATTGGAGAGGTTCAGATCATTGGCCCATCAAGTTCTCAGCTACTGCTTATGGAATCACCAAAAACCCTCCTTTTAAGTTTCAGTTATGTGGTTAAGAGACCAGTCTTTGCAGGACCTAATGGTGGATTGGTGGTACGAGGGGATGCCAGCCCATGGGACGACAATGTTTACCTTCTGTAAAAGACTCCAACATGTTAAGTACAGGCTTAAGAAGTGGAATAAACAATGTTTTGGGAACCTACTGGCTCAAAGGATTGCTGCTCAGACTAGGTTGGACAGCATTACTCGGTTGATTCGGGATCAAGGGAGGACTGTTGACCTAAGTGTAGCTGAGTCCTTGGCCCTTAAAGGATTAAAAGAGTGGGAGCTTCGGGAGGAGATTTTTTGGAAGCAAAAATCTTGTGTTGACTGGCTTCAGGAGGGGGATAGGAACACGACATTCTTCCTTAATTCGGTCAAGGCTCGGAGGCAGGCAAATTCTTTAGCCTCTTTGATCTCGCCCGAAGGGGATCATCTTTCTTCCAATCGGGATATCTCCAGGGCTGCAATCAACTATTTTTCTGATCTTTTTTCTAAGGAAGCACTGAATGCTAGGGAGGAGGAGAGGGAGATCTTGAACTGCATTCCTCACCTTGTTTCTGTGGAGATGAATGAGGCTCTCTTACGCCATATCTTGTTGCCTGAATTGGAGAAGGTGGTGTTTAGCATGAAGAAAGGTAAGGCTCCTGGCCTTGATGGATTTCCGATTGAGTTCTTTCAGGAGTTCTGGGAAATAGTGAAGTTTGATCTCCTTGAGGTGGTTCAGGAATCTCATAGGAATAAACAGATGCTCAGGTCCTTGAATTCTACTTTTTTGGTTCTTATACCCACACAGGAAGGGGCTAATCAGCTGACTCAATTTAGACCCATTGCACTTTGTAATGTTGTTTATAAGATTATCACTAAGCTGATTGCTGAGAGACTTAAGCCTCTTCTCAGCTCTTTGATATCCTCGGAGCAAGGGGGTTTTGTTGAAGGAAGGCAAATTTTGGATGGTGTTGTGGTTGCAATGGAAGCTATTCACTCTATGGCTAATTCTAGAGAGAGGGCTATGTTTATGAAGCTTGACATGGCTAAAGCTTATGATCGGGTGAGTTGGGAATTTTTACAGAACATTCTTTTGGAATTTGGTTTTGCTGAGGAGTGGGTGAACTGGATTCTTAGCTGTGTGACCTCCAGTTCCTATTATGTTCTTGTAAATGGGGAGCCTTTTGATGTGTTCAGTGCTTCTCGAGCACTTCGGCAGGGGGATCCTTTATCTCCTTATTTATTCATTATCATGGCAGAAGGTCTAGGAAGGTTCATTAAGTCTCAAGTGGAGCGGGGTCTTATTCAAGGTTGGAGATGGAACGACTCTCTCCCTGCATACTCTCACCTTCAATTTGTGGATGATACAGCGTTGATGGGATCTACTAGAGTTAGTGAAGCTGTGAACTTCAGGCGGGCTCTTGATATTTACCTGAGGGTTTCAAGTCAGTGCATCAATGATGGCAAATCTTCCATCTACTTCTTCAATACCCCACAACCTATTCAAAATAGGATTGCTAGGATCCTTAGATTTCATATTGGCTCTCTTCCTTTGATATACCTTGGGGTCCCTTTGGCCTTGGGATCTCAGCATCGGGGGTATTGGCAGGGGATCTTGGACAAGTTTTGCAGTAAAGTCAATCATTGGACTTACAGATGGCTTTCTTCTGGTGGGAGAGCGGTCCTTCTAAAAACTGTAGTGCAATCTCTCCCTATCTACAGGTGTTGTGTGTAAGTCCCTCCAACGTCCTTTGTGAAGGAGTTTGATGCTCTATCTTGTCAATTTCTTTGGTCAGGCACCCTCCTCTCATCAAAATGGAGCTTGGTTAAGTGGGAATATGTTTGTAGGCCAAAGCATGCTGGGGGCCTCGGTCTCAGGTCTATGGCATTGGTGGTCACAGCATTGGCTGCTAAGTTGTATTGGAGATGGTGTAGCAATCAACATTTGGATTGGGCCAGGATTCTTACTTATAAGTATTTCCCTGGGGTTGATAGTTCTGATGTGCCACGACTCGCTTTGGTGGGGAAAGGTTCTTGTGTTTGGAATACCCTTAAGAAGGGAGCCTAGCTGATTAAGGACGGTCTATTTTGGATTTGTAATAGTGGATCAGATGCTCTATTTTGGTAGGACTCTTGGGATGGGCACCCACCCTTGATCTCCAGCTTTCCCCAGCTTCAGCCTCTTTGTCACGCTTGCACTACTACTGGCTGGTTTAAGGTGGAGCATTTTAAAACTTTCAAGATCATGGGTCAGGTGGAAGTGACTTGCTGGAAGGATCCTCAAGAGTGGCCTGCTGGTGGCTCTGATGAGGATCGCGCTCTTCTTGCTCATGTGTTGAAGGGTAGGTTTTGTAGCTCTCTCAGGGAGAGAGATGTTTTGGCTTGGAGTCCTAGTCCTAAAGGCAAGTTCTCGGTGGCTCAAGGCTATGCTACTCTTGATAGGAATCTGCATGGTCCAGGGGAAGTACATTGGTGGAAGAAGGTTTGGAATACTTTTTCTTGGCCCAAATGTAATTTTTTCTTATGGCTGTTAGCTCAGAAGAAATGCCTCACATGGGAGAATATTTGCAAAAGAGGCTTCCAAGGCCCTTCTATCTGCTTCTTATGTGCGCATAATGAAGAAGGTATTTCTCACTTGTTTTTCCTCTGCCCCTTTGCAAGGGAAATATGGCATAGATGGTGGGAGGCTTGGCGCCATGGGTGTATCCATGCCACTTCTCTCACCAAATTTTGGGAAAGCCTGGGTAGACCTCTAGCAAAGACTTCCTTTTTGCAGGTTGCCTGGATGGTTGGACCGACTCTTATTCTCTGGAACCTCTGGTTGGAAAGGAATCGCAGAATTTTTTGTGACTCCAAATTAGATAGCCCTCATCTGTGGAGGAGGATTCTTGGCAGGCTATAGGAGACTATTTTTGCAAAATGTGATATGGCTGAAAGTATAGATCCTGATGATCAGGTTATTGTGAGGAATCTGAACCTGGATGGTAGTAAACAGAGGCATACTTTTAGAAAAAGGCATTGTTATGGTAAGCAACGGGTCTGTAGGGTTGGGAGATGGACTCCTCCACTGGCTTGAACCTTGAAGATTAATACAGACGGCTCTTCTCGGGGGAATCCAGGACATGCTGGTATTGGAGCTATAGGTAGAAGTAATGATAGGGGGGGCGGTTTTTCTCTTCTCTACCTATAAGGGTCAGCACTCTAATAATTTGATGGAGGCTTTAGCCATTAAAACTGCTATTGAGAGAGGATGTTCCATAGGCTGGAAAAGGATCATATGCGAATTTGATTCTCAGATTGTTGTTGATATGTTAAATAACCAAAGTTGGGAGAATGCTAATTGGGAACTGGCCTCTTTGGTAAGACAAATCTTAAATTTTTGTAGTATCTTGGACTTTGTCTGCTTTCGTCATATCCCTCGTGAATGGAACAAGGTGGCGGATTGTTTGGCAAAGTGGGCTTCAGGGAATGGGGATAATTGGGATATTAGTGGAAGGGAGGAATTACCTCCTGATTACTGTAGGCTTATTGATCAGCTCTTATTGGAGGATAGACATATGTAGTGGTTCTTGGGGCCTCTGGCCTTTGCATTGTACTTGGATGTTATTTGAATAAATTTTTACCCCTGTTTTTCAAAAAAAAAAAAAATTTATGGCAAGTACTAGACAGTACGCCACACTTATTTAACATGCAAATTAAATGATGAAAGAGTAAAACATGCCTTCAAACTAAAATTAAAAAGTTGACTTATTATATACGAATGTTATATAAAAGGACATATTGACAAATAGTAATCATTTTGTATAATAGATCTAAAATTACGTTGTATGGAGTGCTACATATTTAAAATTCTTAAAGCATCAACTAAGCACAAATTAAGAGTTTTTCAATAGGGCTACCATTATTTAGAAAATAATTATGGCAAATAATTTTATGCTTTCATATCATTTACAAAGATATACTATTTTTTATACAATGTCAAATATTACATTCTAGATAATGAATGCTTAAGAAATGACAATATAATGTTGGAAGGATTGACAAGTGAAGTGGCTAAATTAATGCTATGAGTAAATATTCATATCATATTTTTGTAATGTAGATTAAACTTTTTTATGATAGATTAAATTAATTTTATTTAAGTAATTTAATTTTATTTCTACTTAGTTTTAAAGTGTCACCTTCTTCATAAGAACATAAAGTTATTATTGTAACAATATTTCAATAATAAAAAATCTATATTTTTTACTATAATAATAAATACAATAACCAATCATAACATATCAATAATGAAAAATAAGATAATGCGCATCAAGTGAAAACCATGATCATTCGTTTGACTCATATTTCGTCTGGAAAATAAGACTTTACTTCCCTTGTATATTTTAATAAAAAACAATGACCCTTGCGGGATCATTCGTGGGGCTCTTAATTTAATTTATAACAAAAATAAATAAAAGAGTAAAATATGCCTTCAAATCAAAGTAAGAAAGGAGTTTTAGTTTATATAAGTAGTACTGAAAGGACAGTTTGAAGAATGTTAATCATTCACGACATTAAACAAATTCTCCAATTGCCTGCGAAGAGAAATCAATGTATTGTACAAACATATGCATTAGTAAGTCTTGTTTCATTATTACGATTTGGATGCAATGCTGAGTGTTAATTGGTTAATATCAAGACGCTAATAATGACCTCTTCATTTTCATCTTAAGGATTGTGTTGCAAGGATAAAAAGTTTATTTTCTTTCCATTGCCACACCAACAATGACCCGCCCAAGACATTAAAAGACATTTGAGAAATAATAACAATACAGGCCATCTTACAAGAAAAAGATACATTGCATGCACATACAACTTGCAATTCTAATTTTAGCTATACAGATATTGGACCAAAAATGTAAAGGTATATCTCATTTAATAAATATAAATATCATCTTATTCAAATGAAAAATACATTTATGACTGTTTATTTCAGATTATTCTGCATGTAAAGTGGAACTAGAAGGTAAACTTTAATGCTTAATAATAACTGTTTAAGTCACAGTGCTTTGCATTTCATTCCAATCTTCAACATCGCTTGTGCACAGCACGACCGCAGAGGTCAGGATTGCCTATAAAACTTTATCACATTCACCAACACAAAATCAAATCCAAGTCATATGGATATTAATGGATAGCTTATATCATGGTTTAAAAGAAAAAATCAAGTGAGAACTTTTCTTACCTATCATATCCATATGTTGGGAATAATCCTCCTGTTGGAACAGGACCACTGAGGTTGTTGTATGAAAGATCTCTGAGAAATTCAAGTTATAAAAAAAAATGTTAATAATGCACTTCAATATGTTAATGATGGCGGTTGTTTTAAAAAATAACCGCCATCATTTCTAGGTTAACCGTGGCTTTGAAGAATGATGACTCACAGAAGGTAACAGATGGGAAGAGTGGCAATTGAGCTGGGTATTTTCCCACTAAAATTGTTCATAGAAAGATTAATTTGAAGGACTTTTTTTAAGTTCCCCAAACTTGTCGGCAAGCTTCCACTCAATGAATTGTTTGAAAAACTCCTGAAAAATAACATTCGTAGAGAAAATTTTAACAATAGTTTACCTAAAAAATACCCATTCTTAAAATGCGTATGATAACAAACT
>BSBK01015146.1:0-27500 GCA_027943335.1 Chamaecyparis obtusa
GTCAGTTCTCACCTTACAATGTCTAATCTCTGCTCCCAGGTCAAAATTGGGCACCTCCTACACGTCGTCCCTCTGCACATCCTGGTGTGCACCCAGTACCTCCTCAACAAGTATAGTGTTGCCAATACCACCTAGAGTCCCTCCCTCGCCTCTGGTATATCATCATTGCACAACTGACAGATGGACCAATGGAACTACCCATGTTAACGGCGGAGGCCATGGTGGAATCCCTACTTCTCTCTACATAGGAGGGATCAAATGAGCCATGGGGATCTATGCTTCCCTCCTCCTTTGTCCTCTACCCTGAGGGGCACCTGTAACATCATCTACCTCCTCCATGGTTGGAATTAGCTCTATAGGATTAGAGAACCACCTAAATGGATGCTCTACTATATATGTTGTGTAAGCATCTATTGCCCCAATGTCTACTACCTGAGCTCAGTAGTCCCAATCTCTGCTTTGGAGTCTGCTATACTCCAAACTACATACTACATATGACAATCTGGGAGACCACCCTAGTCTGATCTCTCTCACCTGTCATGCATAAGAGGAAAACTACTATGGTGCATCCTGAATGAGGCCATACTGCCTCCATACACGGGTAATCAAGAAATGCTCCAAGACAATGGTATAGCACCCGATCAATATCTTGCTCTAGCAGAAATATACAAAATGACCCCTAGTCATAGGCAAGGCCTCAACCTATAAGTACAACTGCCAAATAGCTACTATTATATCATCTAATACACGGTGCCAATACTTCATCTGGCCCATCCTCACCTCTATGATGAACTCTACATACCTGTATATCAGAGGCTCTTGATCCTGCCTCTCATCACCACATATCGGCCGATAAATGGGGATATGCTCCCAGGCCCAGATCTGTAGAACTATAATGCCTGATGTGAAATTATTACCCTCATGGTAGAATATCTCGTGCATCTTAGTGAGCATATGAGCCAGCAAACACTGATCCCAGCCAAACTCAATAGGATGCACCATGAGCCTCTGTATCATTAGAGCTCATCCCATTAAAAGACCATTCTGCTGATAGTCAGACATGATAATACCACTGATCACACTAGTGATAATGCACTTGATCTTGTGTGTCTCCTCGTAGCGCTGAACCAATACCTCCCAAGGTATCTGACGTGAAATATGCTTGTTAGCTCCAAACAAAGTCCTGAATGTCTGCAATCTTGTATTCCCGAAACTCAAATAGTTCGGGCGTGGTCCACGAAAAGGAATCCAAAGAATCTAATACACATCCTCTCATGTAATGGTAATCTCCCTTGTCAAGAGATGAAAGGTCTGTGTCTCCGAGTGAAATCTCTCAACTAATGCGGTGATCTTTCCATGATTTACTCGAATGTTAGGTAAACCTATCAAATACTCAAATCCACATGCAGCAAGGTGGACCCTCGTGGGATCTGACAGTGCCAAACATAATCTCTGGGTAGCTGGATGAGAGACACGGACGTGGACATCGGGATATCTCATCTACGAAGCACAGAAATGGGAAGAACATCAGTCAATTGATCAAAATCAATGATAAATGCATGCAAAACAAGAAAGTGAACACATCAGAAAGTGCATTAATTTCTATAGAATCCAGTTGAGCAATTAAAATTTTTGGAAAAATTGCCTAAATACCTTAAAAATGCTCATTGTTTTCCATACGACATTTCAGAAACTTAAAAATTGGTGTCAAGTGTCATACGACACTCTACAACTACCCATACGACATTTGATGGTCATATGACAATTTACCCATTCCTGTACGACAACTAAAGGACCTGACGAAATGTTGTACAACTCTTGGGTATGTTTCATATGACACTATACAAGAATGCACATGACATTTGAGTTGGACATGAAATGTCATACGACACTCAACCACATGTCGTACAACATCCCATGAGGCAAAATTGGAAAACAATAAAAATATCCTAAAAATGCAATTAAACATGTGTAAAATTGATGAAAGAAGAGCCTAGAGGTCCACTTACAGGATGTCCATACTATCGTGGTCACTGATAATGCTTGGATCGCTCGAATCGGTGCGAAGACACGGGAACCACCATCTTCTCACTCAGAGGGCTCCATAAGATTTCATAAGTCAAAAGGTTCAAATGATTTGAAAATGACCCTTTCTCGTCTTATATAGGTTTTGACCTAAATTTTCAAATTGCTCTATTTTGCGTGAAAATTGCACTCCTCGTTAATTTCAACGTTCTGAACCCATTTTTGGGATCAAAATCAAAATTTGAGATATTTTACATTGTCAAAAATGTGATTTAAAATTTTGGACCCAGGACGACCGACTGCTTGCATAATCGACCTTCAAACCATCACAAAAATCCAGAATTCAACTTATCTGATATCTAACATCAAACTTTCAAAATTTCAACTTGGTCAACCATGGTCAACTCATGGTCAAACCTAGTCCAACTTGGTCAACATGATCCTTAAATGATGTAGAACACATCCCCAGACGTGTACAACCACTTCTACAATTGATTATGTTGCTTCTAATCATTCATGCTGGCTTTCTCGCCAGATTTTGATTTCAATGCCAAAGGGGCATGGTATTCTATATCATTAACTAAATCTGTCAATCAAAATTTTCTTCAACAACCACGTCTAATTATTGACTCGTCAAAATTCCTTGTCGCTTGGGGCACATCACTTGGGGCATATCAGATTCATCAAAATTCAATCAATATGGTGTTCTCTAAATATTGTAAACCATATCAGCTCTTTGTAACCATCGGTTCAGTTGTGTTATTTCCTTGATTCTTTGTAACTGAAGGGTTCGGATTTGGCATCCTTTCGATTCCTTTGGACAATCAGGTCTGGAGTCAGGATATCCAATTCCTCGTAATTATAGGTTTAGAATCAAGTGTTTTATCACTTCTTTGTAATCACTGGTTCATTGTTCGTACCCTTAACATCATCTTGATTCTTTGGTCAACCGAGACCTGGATCAAAATCTTCAAATCTTCCAAATATATTTCTATCTCGGAATCAGTTAATCTTTCAAAGTCAGTTTCTCCACCACATAACTAAGTTTGGATCTCATCAAAATAGATTTATCTTTGAACCACTGCACTTTGCACAATAATTCAAAGAGGGGCAAAATGTAATACCCCAAAAATGGGCTTCAGTACCATTGACCTCCTACATCGACAAATCAATCAAAATCGACCCTAAAGTCCTAACCTAAGACACATCTGCACATCGAATCATCAAAACCCTAATCAACCCTAATCAATCCTATTTCAAATCTGCATCGGGAAATATTCCTAAATATTCCTAATTTATCATAATTATCTCTAATTAAATATTATTTAGCGATAAATAATATTATTTTATTTATCCAAAGTCGATTAATTGAATATGTTGAATATTTAAATTAATTAAACTTTATTCAGCGACTTAATTAATTTAATTAGATCTAATTGAATTTATTCCTATTTAATATTGTTTATTTGACAATAAATCACAATTTCTAAAAATAATTGATTAAATATTTATTTAATTAATTAAAATCAAATTATCAAATTTAATGATTTAATTTTGGATAAATTTTGATTAAAATAATTGATTAACCCATAAACCAGTTATTTACTTGATCAAATCAGTTAAGTTGAGAATAAAACACATGGAAATTAAATAAATCAAATAATTATCTATGCAAAAATCAGAAGAACAATTAAACTCAAAAACAACTAATAAATTTAATTTGTTAACTTTCCAAACTCAACATGTGATTGTGAGTTGAAAAGCAGATTGGAGTGATATCAACTTCTAATTTGAGTTAAAAAGATGATTTGTATGATTTTACTAAGATAATTGTTTCTAATTTCTTGATAACTCACCAATCAATCTGAGTTTATCAGGGAGTGATTTTTGGCTTTTCCATGAGTTCTCAAACCCTGGATTTTTATATAAACAGGCCTCAGTCCTTCACAACGATCGTGAATTTGGAGAATCATATCACATGCAATCTGGAGAATAGTAGTGCTACACTGTCGAGTTCTTGAGAATTGTGCAACCTTTTGTGATTCATTGCTAACCATTATTTCTTGTTTTTGCATCCATAGCATAGATTCAATTCATTGTTTTCATCAAGTTTTAGATCAATTTTTCATCTAGATTACATTGTTATTGCATAGAAAATACCGAAAATATAGATTAAATTTGCATTCATTTCATTAGATTTTGCATTCAAATCCTTCATTTAGATGTTGCATTGTCACTGATCTCGGTCAAATTCTAAGAATACCATACTCGCATCTACTAGAAAGGGGTAAATCGCCTGGTTAATGATATTTTTCTTTATTGCCTATTTTTTTATCATTAACCTATAATGTTTTACTGATGTGTTGTGTCTTATAAACAGGTACAATTTTCACACACATAGGTATTAGCCATTCAAAGTCTTTTCATACTAATTATGTACTATTATCATAATATTCTATTTTGGCTTCACAATTTTAAATATGATTTAAAATGATGCCATAAAATTTGATAATCTGATTACAAATCACAAGATGCATTTGAGTAACTCTACATCCTTTGACTCTAATAATGGGTTACTTTATCAAAATGTGAATAATAATAATTGAATTCCATTTCTCATATTACTTTAGACTATGAAATACCTGAAATTTGTATCTCTCACTTTACCTTGTGCATCTCCTTTTTTGATATCATCATTAATAGTAATATCCTTTGATTCAAACATGAGTACACTACTATGATTTAACACTCTCTATAGAATCACCTTTTTTCTTTAGATGTTGAATCTAATTTTGGCTTGTTCCTATCTCTTATTGATGCTAACACAATTCTTCTTCTTGATTGTAATCTTGAACTTGATGAAAGAATTGTTCATATTTGATGATGATATGCATATGAATGCAGTCTAATAATCTTATTTCCTTGATTCTCTTCAGAGCTAAGTTTTCTCTCATTTTAAATGAAGTAACTGGTCTTTGCTTTCCATTAGGTTGCCCCTTATTTAAAAAAAAAGTTTGTTATCTAAGATTGTTTCTACCCATCATTTCCTTTCATTTATATATAAATGTGTTTTCTCTACAATATCATATATACCTTTGTGTTTATCATAATTATTACACTATGGTCTTCATTAAATGTCTTGTGATCTCTCTGTTCAAGATCTTTTGGTATATTTCTATATGAAATCGCTATCTCATTATCCTATATGATACTAGACTTGGTTCCTTTGCATGATTTTATTAACATTTTATTACTATCCTTTAAAGTACTCGTGAATATAACTATCTACATCATAACCTCCTATTGTCAAGATACTTCTGATTTGTCTTTTGTGCATTGTAGATATCTTTGGCTTCTGCTTCTCTAATAGTTTTTGTTCCTTAACCTATACACTATTATTGTCTTTATCAACATCTTTAAAACATGATGACTACTATTCAAATACCTGAACTTATTATCTATATGCATGAATATGCTATCTTTATGAATGTTTATATCCTTGTAGCTTATAGATGCTACATTTATCAGTTATCATAGATTATTTTTGTTTGGTTCTTTTTGTATTGGAGCTTCTTGTTTTCATTCATTTCTGTTGTGATGAAAGAGTACATCATTTTGTATCTTATGGTAAGCTTTTATGATCTTTTCATGTTCCATTGCTATCTTGTAGAACTAAACTAAAAGGTTTCATATCAGTGAGATATGTCCCTTTAACAATATGTTATCTTTCGATACAAATCTACAACTGTGATAATCGTTAAGTTAAAAGGTTTCATATCAATAAGACATGTCCCTTTAATAACTTATTATCTGCATTCCTATATCTGCACATGAAACAACTTCTTAGTCTAAAACATCTAATCCAACTTTTGTTCCCTCTTTCTTTTCTGATTTTCTATATGATGTAGCTAGAAATGTACTTGTATAGTAGTCAAATACAAGATATAGGATTATATTCTCTATTTTTCATCCCTTTGACTACTCTTGAAGGTATATTGAGGACGAGGGAATACTCTTGGAAGCTAGCTACTCTAGGCACAATGTAGTCCATCATTACCTTAGGCAATGGAGGATCTTACCTTTTCTCTAGGCCATGACTTCTTTTCATTTTTATATTTCATTTTGCATTTCTTTATGAGTTGTCCCACAGCTTGTGTGGGTTATAAAATTATTTCCTCTTTTGTAAATGAAAAGAGTGAACTTAAATTGAAAATACATACTTGTACTTGTTCCTGATGTAAAATGTTTTGCATATGAATGTAATAATTTCCTTTCATAAATAAAATTAAACGTTCTCTTTTTCCTTTATTCTTTTTCTTTTCATTTCAAACACTCAACTGAAACTTAAAGTTTAAAATGAACCAAATGTATCTTTCACCTTAGTTAATCAGCTACCTAGCTCAACCAATTTGAGCTGGATGCAAAAATAAGTAATAGTTCCTGAATAGGGGTTTGACTAAGGAAAACCCCTTTATCCAACCTTCTTCCCCATTTTTCTATGTGTGGGAATAGGCTATGGAGGTGTCAGACAAAATCTAGGAAGATTAGGACTAGACAAAGCACCCCTACAAATTTTAGACCAAAACATAGGATAGAAGAAAATATTGGTGACATGTCCCTAGGTACATGATGGCATTGGTGACATGTACCCTCTAGATCTAGCTCAAATTTGGTAGGAAGTTAGGTTATAGTCTTAAAGTCCCAAATCTATAGTTGCAAGTGTCTGTAGGATTCCAACTATTTGAAATACAAATCTGAAGTCTTGTTCCTACTATTTCATTTCTAGGTGCATTCAAATTCTTCTATGTTCCATTTTATATCAGTTTTCTTAGTTGGATAGGATCAAATCTATTCTTACTTATCTTTTTGTATATCACCATCATCTATCTCTTTCTTAATTTTAAGAAACAAAGGAATAAAAACACTTCAAGGATAGATATTGCATTGGCATATTTCTTACCAAGTGTTTTTGATCATATTTTTCTTGAGGTGGTTTTGTATTCCAATGTTCCATATGAATTGGGAAAAATAGCCCTTTTATGTGATCCTCGTTTCATATTGTACACATTTTAGCAATTTCATTATTTATAACATTAATATTTATTCTACATTCCATTTTTATGTGTTCATATCCATTACAACCATAACATTATCCATTGAATTTCTTAACGTCTTTGTTCACATTCATGATTCTATAACTCACTTTACTTCTACACTGAAATTCCTTATGCCCCAACTTATTACAATGATAACATCTTCCATTGAAAATATAATTTATTCTCAAACTTCTACACTCAATAACTCAGTGTCCTACACTTTTGTAATAAAAATAGATACCACCAAAAGAAGAGTACTTGGAAAAGAATAGAAGGATATATCTGATTCTTCATATCCTCTTTCTATCCTTTTCCTACACTAAATTCTTTTTGTTCTTCTATTTCTAGTCTACTAGTTTCCTAACTTCCAACTACTTCTAATTAACCATGTTCTTTTTGTCTTTAACTTTCTTTTGATCTTCTACATTCTTATTATCTTCTACCATTTGTTTCTTATTTACCATGTCTTTTTTTCTTCCTCTTGAATTTGTTCAACCATATCCTTATTTTCTCCATCTTTCTCATAGTCTACTATAAACTAATCAACTTCCTTTTTGTCTTCTTTCTACTTCTAATCCACTATTTGTTTCTAGTCTACCATAAGCCAAAAAAATTCCTTTTCATCTTCTTTCTTCTTTTGATCCATTGTTTTCTTCTAGTCTATCATGTCCTCATTGTTTTCTTCTTGTTTCTCTTCTACTATAATCCATTCAGCCTCCACCAAATCTTCTAATTTAATCTTTTTATCCTTGCTATCCTTTGACAAATCAAATTCCACTTTGTTTTGATTAAGTTCCATTTCTACATCATCTTCCTGTCTACCATTTTATTGAGTTAGAAAACAAAAATTATCACATTTATCTTTAATATAATAGATGTTACTAGTAGTCTTGAAACCTTCTACAACCCTTTTACCATTTTGTTTCTTTATAAAGTACAACCATCACTTTTGAACATAGCTTCATAACCCTTTTTGCACATTTGACTAACATTTAACAAATTATGTCTCAAACCTTCAACATAGTAAAATCCATCATTCCTATGCTTACCATCAATGGATATGGTCCCTATGCCTTTAATTTGAGCACTTCCTTCTCTTGCAAAATTTATTGCTCCATTATCAAAATCATCAAACTTGACAAATCTTCATTTATCACTGAACATATGATTTGAACATACAAAATCTATGATCCATGCATCTGCAACAAGTTTATCATGAAAATAATATTGCTTTATTTTTTGATAAATATCTAAAAATAAAGATTCCTCAATTATTTCATTAGTATCTTCATCTTTAGAAAAGTATTATTCCATGGAACATAAGATCTTTTTACCTCTCCCTTTAAAACTAAATTTATTTATGAAATTTCCTTTCTTTTGATTGTCTTTTCTATCTTCATCTTCTTAATCACTGTGATGGTCCTTATACTTGAAATCATTAGTAAAATATCATATCCTTCCATAATTGAAACACTTAAGAGGTAACTTATCTTTGTATCTACCAATACCTTACTTGGATATTCTTGAAATATATGCTTCAACATATTCTAGCATCTTGTATGTCTCTAGTTTAGCATCTTCAGTAGCTCTAAATGAAATCTCCCTCTTTTCTCTTTCAACTTTTTCAATCTCAAATTTAGAAAGTAACCCAATGAGTTGGTCAATGGAATATTGACTCAAATCATTGATCTTACTTATTAAATATGTTATTAGTATGAACTCCTTTGATAGGATTAATAAGATCTTAACAATAATATCAGTGTCTTTTAGATGTCCACCAATATCATTGATTCCATAAGCAACATCACTAACCCTATAGATATAACACTCAACACTCTCATCTTGCTCATTTCTCAAAACTTCATACTTCTGTTTGAGCTTCATAAATCTTTCTTACTTATTCTTAAAATCTCCTTCATACACCAAATCCATCTTATCCTAGATTTCTTTTGCACCTTTCAAATCTTTTACTTTTCTAAAAGTTGTGCCCAATGGACTACTAAAAATAATTTCTCTTTCTTTCATATTTTCTTCCTTTTATCTTTCTTATTTAGTATTCAAAGGTCTTCCAAAAGGACGATAAAGCTATTTTGAATTACCCAAAAGTATACTTTAGTTGAAATATCAAATTTAGTTTGAATTACCCATCTAGATAAGATATAAGAATTAAGTATAAGACCCAAAACTAAATTTGATACTTCAACAATCAATAAATATAACTCCCAGACCTAAATTTGAAAGCATTGGTCCATCCCAAGAGAAAGATGGACCAAGAACATGCTACCCATGTCCCAATATGAAATCCCTAGTAAGAAGAATAACTACCAAACATAATTCAAATGTGTAGAAGCAAACTACCAACTTTCCATCTGTAATCAGACCTCCATATGCTACATCAGAAGCCATGTCAAAACACCACATCAAAAGCTATATCAACATGACACATAATAAATCACCACAACAAATCTCTAGATCATAAAAATAACTTAAAAGGACTTCAAAACTGGATGAAATAATCTCTAGAACACCAGGAACACATTCCTTTTCACTATAGGACTCCATAACCAAGACCAAAACTAGAATCCATTTATATGAGTAGAATCACTTCTTCAACTATGATTTTCAGAATGGAAACACTTCAAAAAGTACAACTAACTACAATTGAAAAATTGCATTGCAACACAACACCACTACTACTAAACAATAGATATCTAGACCGTGCAAAGTTTCGAATATAAGAGTATAACATAGAGGCACTATAAAACTCCATCTTCTTATGATCATAGGATACATGCTTTCCTTCCATTGTTTTGAAATAATATAAGATACATCTCTATCTTCTACTATTCTAAAACCATACTTGTCTTCTACTACACTGTAGGTTCAACACTAAAACATCACAAATAATAGAAAAAATCTAGACCATTGTCTTCTACTGCATTGTAGATTCAACAAATAAACCCACATCACAAATAATAGCAAACTTTCAAATAAAAAACATTGAACGAACACAAACTCAAACTCCTCTGGAACACTATGTTTGACATAAATGACAATAAACAATCAATCATATATTTCTCATATTCATATTATGAGGTTGATTATATTATCATTTTCTTTTGGATCATTCATTTTTAGGGGTTTTTTTGTGGCCATTAGTTTCTCCAATTTGGCAATGGCTGCAGGGTTTGGTTTTTATTTTCTATTCTCTTGGTGAGGGTGATTGTTTAGGTGTTCCTTGCTATCTCTTCCAACTTTTTTGTGGCCATTGGATTCATTTGTTCTCTTCAAGGCTTAGTGTGCACTAATTTTTTTGGCTTCCTATTGTTGGTTTGTGAGGTCACAGAGGAGTCATTACCCTTGTTTGTTGCTACCCCATTATTTTTATTTGTCTTATGTCAACTATTGTTGGGGGTTTTTACGCCCTTTTTTGTCAAGGGAGTACTCTAGCTCATTTTTTTATTTGGTTTCTATACTTCACGCCTTCACCTTCTCTTAATTGCTAGCTTGTGTAGTGTTTAGGAAATATCCACAAGCTTATGTAGCGTGAGATATTGCAGTGTAGGTTTTTAGGTTTTGGGTGGACGGTGGAGGGTGCTTTGTTGGGAAATTTGTCTTTGGTAGATATGTTCCTCATTTCTGTGTCATTCTTTAGTATTGGTTCTATTCTTTGGTGGGGCTTGTTAGCTACATTAGGGGCTCTACTAGTTCATTGTATGGGTGTCCTCTTGGGATTTTATCTTTGTAGACACCTAAAAATGGACACACTTGCGAGTTTACATGTAACGACTAATTATCCATCTATTAATTAATGGTTCTTTAATCATTAATTAATCATTCTTTATTCTACTATAATATGATCATTTAATTATTTAATCACTTCTCTAATAGTAATTAAATAATTGTCTATTTTATTAATTATTTTTAATTAATGGATCTTTATCGATTAATAAAATTAAATTTCCCCTTTCCTATAGCTTGATTAATTATTTTAATCAAATTAGCTAATTTTTCTTCCTAAATTAAATTAATAAACCAAATTAATTTAATTTCACATCAAATTCTAATTGATTTCATTTCTAATTAATTTACATTTAATTTCATTATAATTTCATCTTTCTCAGTGATTTAAATCTTCCAAAAAAATAGAAAAAATAAAATTGTGAGCAATTATAAATTCTGAAGAAAAAGAAAAATAAATCCTCACAAGACTAAAAAATCAATTTTTTGAAAATTAGCATTTCTTTCAAAATCAAAACTAAATCAAAATATTTCCTTTTTTGTTTTCTCAAAGATTTATCTCCTCAAAATGAAAAATATCTTCTCATTCTTATCTCCTCTTTTCTCTCTACTTTTCCAGATTGAAAGGGAAACTTGCCCAAATCTCCTCTAGTCTTGAATTATCTCATTTGTCCCATCTTCTTTCCCAAAATTAATCTCAATCTTTCATTGATTTTTAAAAATCTATATAAACCCCCTCTTTCTCATAGTGAACATGACCAATTTTCATATCAAACTTATGTTATCATTTGCATGTTATTTATCAATATTTTCTTGGAGCTTTGAGTTAGAATGTTGTCGATATCATCTCTAAGTGCTAGCTAACCACATTCCAACAAAACAAAGAGAAGAAACAGAAGCCTCAAGTGTCATTCGGTTTCATTAATTTGTTTATTTTTTTAATATGATACTTGTTATTTTGTTATTTGTAGGGTTTAATGACTATTAGTAATTTTTGTGATTAATTCAGTGCTACTAATTGTTTGTTTAGTCTTACTGATTTACCCTTCTATATTTTGGTGGAGTCGACGTGAATCAAAATCCCATGGATTTCTTGAATACAACCATCATTTGTTTTCAACCCCGATCATATGGCCAAGATTTTATTTTCTTTTTTTGGATTGTTCTAACTATTTCACAATTGTTTGTTATTTTGCCACATATGACCTAGAGATTGCCACAACTGACAATGCCTTACCGCATTCACCAAGGTTTTGTTTCATTTTATTTATTTATCACTACATGTGTAAATATTTTTCCGCAACTGATAATTACTCTACCACAATTGATCCTTATTTTGTCGTAATTGTCTAACAAAACTTTGCACTTATTTTCTAATCTTACAAGTTTATATCTTGATTTTGTACCTCTTTGTTTGTTATTGTGTGCAAGAAAAATAGGTTGATGAAAAATGGAAAATAAAATCATTAGACATATACCCAACTTTAGAGAAAGGAAATAATAGAAAAACATGATTGTTGATTGTAGGCTACAAGAGTGGGCAATTGACCGGATTAGGAGAGAGGAAGATTGGGATTCCATTAGCAAGTATATTTTTCTCCTACAAGGATATCAAAACAAGTATAACCTTTTTCTAAATTTTCATACTCTTCACAATCCTAGTTTTTAGGTTAGAGATTTTTCTAATGTTAACAAGTGCATCCCTAGTGGGTAATTTCACAGAGAAAAAGGTAAGAAAAAAATGCAAGTCAAAGCACACAAGTCAAATACCTCAGCTTAATCATTTGTATGCAAGATTGGGGAGAGCTTTGAAACCAAGAAAATAATGTTGCTTCTTTATTCATTCTCATTTTTGTCTTACTTTGTCTTTCTAGCTTAGAGCACCTAGTTTGGACATTAAAAAGAACATCTGATTTTCACACATTTCTTTTCAGATAAGGAAAATGAACCCAACTATCTTGTGTGCCTAGATTTTGTTTCCCAATAAAGAAAAAATGTATCCTCTCCCCTTGTCTTTTCATTTCTTGGGTGAAGAGAAATTTTTTCTATCTTTAGAGGGTGGTATTTGGTGGGAAAAGAGGTACTCACCCCAATGAACAACCCAAGGAATAATAGGCTAAATCCAAGCCCTTCCAAACCCATATATAAGAAATTTCATTATGATTAGTCTCACAAAAAATGGGTGTGAGTTCATTATGGTAACAAAAATCTCCCTCGGTGCGTGTATGGTATGTCAAAATCCCTCATTCCAATGTAACCCCTTCTTGTGAAAGGACTAGGAGATCCCCCTTAATTGGGAATGTCGGTTGATCGTAACCACCTGAATGGATGACCTTACTAAAAAAATTGTTCTATCTACCAAAAACCTTTTATCTACTAGCATGAAGGGTCCCTAAAAATATCCCACAATCCTCATGGCTCTTTGTAGAGATAGTGGTTCCTTGGGAAAGTGATGCCACTTGGAATTTGAATCTTGGTGTGCCAAAGAAGTAACTGCATTGTAAGGAGGATTATGTGCCTCCAAGATCCTAGGCTATCTACATCAAGTAAGCACGACTAGACTTTTTCCAAGTGGTAATTCAACAAATATTGTTCTAGCCTACAATAGGTTGTAATTCTATTTCGTTACTCATAGATTACAAAACATTGTCTTTGTTGTGCTTTCTTTAGCGTTAATTTAAACACAAAACTAAACATATTACAAGTACAAACATCTCAAACATGTTAGATTTTTACAGAGTCAAAGGCCAACTGAAAACAACCTTTCAATTGAAAACTATTCTATCAAGCAAATCATTTTGCAATCTGAAAATGGTTCTATTTAATCATTGGAATCTGCAAACCAATCAAATTTTGAGTTTTGAAAAATAAAACTAATATCCTATGCATTCTCTTGCATTTGTCTATGCTTTTCCGCATTTGGAACTGCATCTTGTCATATTTGACTATGTTATTACCATGTCTACCATTATTATGTTGCATGTGTACCTGCACTTTGACACAATTGAGATGTGTTTTGCCATAATTGTCTGACAAATTTGACATCTAGAGCCCTCTATTTCTTGTCAGTGCTCTCTATTTCAACTAAATTTGATATTTTAGCCTATGATCTCTTATTCAATTGTTCTGAAATTTGTTATTCGAACATCCAACAAAACTTTACCAGGGTTATCATGAAAATTTAAAAACTTAGGATACCTTTTTTCAGTTTGATCTCTTGTTTAGAATAAATAATTTGAATAGTCATATTAGACTACCCTTGATCTCTACATCATATTTTATATAATCAAATATTTTACAATGACTTAATGCCTCATCTAATGAAAAATTCAAATCATATATTGTCATCACCTTTTTGAGATCAAGGAAATTCAAGTTATGTCCTTAGAATTACCTTTAGGAGCTAGAACTTGTTAATAGAGGATATCCCTTTTTTTAACTTGGATCACATCCCTGTCCTTTTCAAATCAATAACACAATGTTGGATTTACCTTTGCATACTCTTGGTCATAGACCCATGAAAAGATCTCAAATAAGAAATTGACCAAATGACCTTTTTCCAAGACACTTCCATCTGTAGAGAAAGAACCAGAAATCAACCCCTTTTAGTACACTGATCCATTTGTGTTTCTAGAAACTTGTGTACAAACCCATGGATCAAAATTATTTTAAGATGTAATAGAGGAATAATTAGAGGATGCCAAAGAGGAATCACATGCTTCTCCTATTGTAGAAAATTTAGTTGAATGAATTCCTAAAAAGTCTTAGCACTACTTCTAAAAAAAGGAGTCAAACTACCTCTTGGGTTTGATATTTCTACAATCTAGCTAGAAAACCCATTATTTGGACATGACACAACTCCAATACCTCAAAATAAACATTGTTGTGTCTTAGATAATATATGGGCCAGAATCCTCTCAAACAATGTCATCTCAGTGTCAATGCAAGTTGGTTCCCCATCTACATGGGGAATAAATCAAAACCAAATGACATCTCAAGGAATACCAACTAGTCAAAACATAACAAAGCTCTCAAAGTGGTCCATCTTCCATGGCTACTTCATCTCAAACAACATCTTTAATGTCTTTGATTGTTTCTACTTCAATTGCCCCTATCATATCCTCAATACAATCTTTACCAACTGCACTTGGATCTCAATCACCATCAAATCATTTAGGATCATTTTATGGCAGTCCTACATTCATCCAACCCCCTCCAAGGGTTGGGCCCTAGTTTCAACAATGATTCCAACACCAACAACAACCAAAAAAATATTCTAGTTTCCAACAAAATGTAATGTCTGGCAATCAAAATTGGCATCCTAGTAAATCTTATTTACCTACACCACCTATTTTAAAATCACCAACAAATTCTTCTACTAGCTTCTAGAGAAAAGCCTAATTTTGGAAATATCCCTCAAAATCAAATTGATATGTTGATTCAAAAAATGAAAGTCATGTAAAGTAAGTTGCAAAATCTAGAGAACTAAGGGAAAACAAAATCCTAAACTGCAGAGGACTTATACCCTTACCCCTTCGATCACTCCATGATCATGCCTCATTTTCCCGCACACTTTATGGTGCCAAAATTTTACAAGTATATAGGCAAGACAAATCATGTTGAACATATTAGATAATTTTTTTCAAGTTGTATCAAGGTCGCACATGATGAATCATAGCTCATCTAACTATTTCCTTAGAGATTGGTTAGACCATCAATGGAATGGTTCTTGCATCTACCTCATGGATTTCAATCCTGGGGGAACTAGCAGATAAGTTCATACCTCACTTCCATCATAACATTGAACAAAAGGTCAGGATCAAGGACCTTTGCAATACCAAACAAAATGAAGGGGATTCCTTCTCTAGTTTTTTGCAAAGATAGAGAAGCATTGACAATAGGATATCTTATGATGTTCCTAAACAAGATATCATAGTCATTTTTGTCGACAATCTCATTCCATACATGGCCTATACTATTGAGTTTCAACTTTCACCCAATTTTAAATAATTGATTGAACAAGGCATCAGATGTAAGAAAAATATAATAAAGAAAGGATTCCTCATTAATCCTAATTAGTCTAACACTACTAAGAACTTTTTTGATAAAGCAAGTGCTGGAACAAAAAGAAAAATGTCAACATGATGGTGTCATTGACTTCAAAACTGTTAACTATGCCCAACCGAAGGTATCTTTAAAAGGGGCACCTATGTAGCACCTGACCCTAGTAATATACACTCCATTAGAAAATAATCAAATATCAAATAAAAATGATCAAACTGTCAATGTTTCTCAATCCCAAAACAATGCACAACGTCCGTCGAGACAATCATTTCCAAAACAAGAGTACACTCCACTTAGGGAACCCATCAAGTCAGCACTAAAGAAATTAATCTAGACAAACATGATCATCTTACCTAAGACAAGAGAAATTGAACACGATGCTTTAAAACCTAAGTGGTGGAATGACAATGACTTTTGTGAATGCCATCGTGTCAAAGGACACAAGACTTATATCAATTATCTATTGAAAAAACACTACTCAAGACTTAATTGAACAAGGGGAAATTGATATTTATAATCATGTTACCTTGACTCTCTATTTTGCCTTTAATTCAATTTGTATAAACGTCTATCAAAAAATTGGATTCAAGTCTCTTTTGTTTAAGCGTCATGTCTCTTTGAATTTTTTTCCTTTAAAACCTTGTGTTAAGTCTCGGTTTGATGATAAAAATGGCAACATTGAACCTTGAACTTGAACTTGTCATTAAGGTTAAATAGGTTCAATGTTCATCAATCACACTTAAGTCTTTCATTTTTGGCATTTAATTCTACAAGGAGTAAATTCTTGAACCATTAAACTTGAACCTTTTCAAAAGTTCAATGGGTTTAAGGTTCAATCAATGTTGGTCTTGTCAAGTCATTGCATCACTCTTTCTCCTTTCTTTCTCATTCTTATTTGATCTCTATCTTTTAAAGATGTAACAAGTGGCCAAAGTGAACTTGAACTTCGCATATAAGCTCACTTGGTTCAATGGTTTAATATTTCACCAATAATTAAAATGTAAAGGAGAAATACAAGGCATATTTAGAAATAAAATAGCTGAAGGAAAAGAATATTCAAGGCATCTCATAAAATATGAATTTTTAATTTTTCAAAAAGGGAAAGGTAATGATTGTTTGGTAAGATTGAATGCCTAAGTGACAAGTAATTAATGTTTACATCAAGGGAAGTGTCCCCTTGCATTAATTTGGCATGAATGAAAGGATTTAGTAATTATTCTCTGAGATTTTATCCTCTTTAAGAAGTGATTAAAGGATCATTTCATGATTAAAAAAACACAAATTTAGCAAACGAAGGAGATGATGCGGGAGATAAAAGGGTTTTTTCTAGTTCCAGATTTAAAGGAGATTCAAACTAGTAAAGGTGAGTTTCAGTGTTCCCATTTCTATTACTATTTTGGAGTGCTTATATTTTTTGATATATTGAATAGTTTGTTCAATTTATTTGAAATCATCGTCATGAGGGCTACTTTTCAAATTTTTGAAAATGAATCAAGTCTGGTTTGTTCATCTCCTGAGATTGGAGATGGTTCCCTAGCACATTAGAATTTGGAATATTTTAAAGAAATGTCTAGGAAACCTGTAGAATCCTCCTTTATGAAAAAATTGTAGAAAGTGGTCTTGTTGAAGTTGTGACATTCCCTATAGTTGTATTGTGCCCTAAGGTAGTCCATAAATGCATGAATGGGAATGTTCCCCATAATAGATGCATTAGGAAAGTGAATGGAGATGTTTTAGTGCTAATTAATAGAGAAACTAATGTGTCTGTTATGAAGACTCCTAAAATATAAACCTACTCAAACTTCGCCATCGCATTGTCTATAAGTTGTTTTAGAGAAAAGAAGTCACAATATATAAGTGTTATAGCCAAAAGTTAGTTATTGAAGTTTTAAAAGGGTGGTTCAAGGTTATCCATACCTCTTACCAAAGAACATATAGAACCAGAGATAAGGGATTTGCTTATACTATTGCACAAGGTCAGAGATACTAATCAGGCCATCTTTTTCCAAGATTGGATGTACTTTTCCATTCAAATTATATTGCAAGGTATACAATATTTAGATTGGGAGATATAATAGTTGAAATCCTCCATGATCAATTGAAAAATGGTCATTTGGGTAATCAAGGTTTCTTTATGTCTTCTTATCTCTTCTATTGTTTGGTTTATACAACAAATTGGGTAGGCCTACATCATGATCCCTTAATATAAAATATTAGGATCTTAGAGTACTACCCTCACCTACAAAAGAAGAGATTCTATTAAAATCATAGAAGAGTCAATGATGTCTTCTCCAGAAATCTAATACATTAATTGATAGGAAACTTAGACAAGAGGATGTCTGAGGAAGTTTTGTAACTAGTAAGCACATATGGTAGCTTCTTTATTTAGTTTCCACATCTTACTTATATCATAGTTGGAGGATTTGAAGGTGAGCATACAAAGTTGCCTAGGTATGCCCTAGATTGTTTTGTATTGGTTGAATTATTTAGATAGCTATCTCATGTGATAAAGGCATTTTTTCCAAAGAAAGACTTAGGAATCTCCTTCCCCATTGAATTTGGGTTTTGTATATGTAAGTTTGTCTAAGATGCCCTAAATCTAGAAGTTGATTTGAAGAAATTTAATTTAAAATACTATAAGGAAAGGCCTAACTTTGATAATAGAGGCTTTGACAAAGAACACTTGGACTTGCGAGGGAAGTTCTTACCCATGCCACATATTGAGGAATTTTGGGAAAATTGTCCAGCTGGAGTATCGGTGAGAAGAAGGCAATGGAGAAGGTTTTATTTACAAAAGATTATTTCTTTGGGCTTGAAAATGGATATCACTAGTGTGAAGGAAGATGAAGGAACCATAATGGATCCTTGATATGAATAGGTTAAATAGAAAATAGTCTTAGATGTAGATTGGTTTGAGACATAGAAAGAACAAATTGAATGGAGGGCATTTCCTTTGATAAGAAGAATGGAAAAGTGGCTCGAGGAACAAAGATTAGGGGGAGTCCAATTCAATGAGAACCAAGAATTTGATTTGGCCTATGAACCTTGACCCCTCTTTCTAATAAGATTATTAAAAATTTTGATGCAGGTACAACTAAAGAAAAATCTAAGAGATCTATCGCCAATAGGAAATCCAAAGGTATTACAGTAGTCAGCTCACCTGTTTGAATCACTAGGTCAAGAACTAAGGATAGAAGAAAATGGGAACTTTCTAAAAAGGAGGTGATATATTTGGATTCAAGTGAAGAGATTGATAATAATATAGTTGATCAAAGTAATAGTTCTCCCAAAATAGATGCAGGGGAACAAGAAGATGCAACCACAAATCTTGAAGACTCAATGGTTGTGATCAACCCACTCTCAAGACAACTTCTCCTAGCAAATAAATTTCTAATGTTTCCCCCAAGTGATTAGAGGTCTCAATCAACAAGAAGTGGAATGTGGTTCCAGTCCCTCTGCCACTAGAAGACATGATGAGTAAATGCTTGGGGAAGACTCCAAAATCTAAAAAATTAAAATTTACTGCCAGGGTGGACATAGATCCAAACATAGGGAATTGGATTGCTGAAGTATCCAAACCATTAAAAAAATATGAGGTTTGGGATCCCAAAGCTAAAGAATTCATGGAGGATAAGGTAGATCTAGGAGCTGCATCTAGAGATGTAGACAATCATCACTTTGAGATCTCTGCTAAGAAAATACTGAGTAGGTCCTGGAAGGATGGAAAAGATAAGGAGGAATTGAAACAAGTGGTGTAGGTTATCATAGAATACATAGATCTGAATACAACCTATTTCTTAAGTTCTTTTGTCTTTTGATCTGAAATCACCAACTATCCAAAAGCTCCTGTGTCAAATTCATAGAAGAAAAATGATATTGGAAGTATTCAATGAATGGTTAGAGAGAGTAAAACAATAAGGTAGAAAGTATATCAAAGATTATAGAAAGTTTTATGATGACACCACTAAATCCATTAGCAAGCTAGAGACACAAGCTCTTGCCTAGGAAAAGGAAGAAACAAAATAGATGGCAGTATTGTCCCAGATGGTTGAAATTCAAAAATATGGAGTTATAAAATTCTTCTTAGAAAAACCTATGAAGAATATAGATGATGGTATATTATACACAAGTAAAAAGAATATAGAGTGGATTAATTATTTTATAAAATAGGGCAGAGGAGAATTTATTAAACTGGAAAAAGAAATGAGAGATCTCACTCAATTCCTACTAGATGATCTCAAATACATAAATGTGATTTATGTATGAGAAGATGACACCATTCAAAAAGACATGGATGTTGTGCTTAAAACTTTCAAAGAGGAGATCAAATAGGTATAGGAGGCAATCTTTTATTTTTGAGTGGGAATCATGGATTTATAGAATTTGCTTTCTTCACCTTTAACTTTTATAGATCTTGCAGAACGTCATTGCACTTTCAATTTTCATCTTTCATTTTATCAATCATACCTCCAACATTTTATTTTCATCGTGATCTCTCTTATTTTTTTCATTTTCCATAGCATTATATTTCTAAAATGATAAATATATAGGAGGTATTATGAAAAATTTCTCAATACACAAGCTTGGTCAGAATTGGTGAATTGGTTGAGATCTCACATGATAACCACAAACTTGAGTGATTTCCCCCCAACTTAATTTCATACTGCAAGGGAACAAGAACATTAAAAAATGAAATAAAGAGTGTTAACACATTTAAGAATATCGTGTACCTTGATCAATAAATCAAAGATTTCAAGAATTCAATGGATTCCCCCCCCCCCAAACTTAATATCACATTAGAAAATTATGGGGACGTTAGGATCATCCAAGGAATCAATAAAATAACACCTTGTACCAATGAATGGTTATCTTAATGCAATGATCAAGAGTGAGAAATAGATATTAATACCTTGATCCTTTTGAAATTAATGATCATCCATTTGCAACATATTTTGTTTAGTCATTAATGCATCCAAATCCTTCAACTTATTTTTAATCAATTGATCCCAAGTCAATAAGTATGTGAGCAATACACATTTTTATCATAGGCCTCCCGAGATCTAGATGTTTGTATAGTGAAACATTTTCAAAGGATATATCTTGTAAGATATCATTATGTATCACACACAACTTTGGAATGATTAAAATATAAAATAGAGCACCTTTTAGTGCATAATGCATTGTTTATGTATGTGTGTGAAATCTCTCAAAAACTGATGATTCAAGAAGTAGATAAGAAGAACTAAATTGATGATTTCCTGAGTTGGTAAATTTGTTCCTCTAATTCTTTGAAACAAAAATCACATTCTTTCATCATATCACCAATTTCATGCACATTAAGAGAATGTAAAAGGATCACTGAAATATCATCATTATATGCAGTTTGAACCACCTTATTATGTAATGTCCTATTATAAACTGTAATTACCCTTGGTGGATATATTGGAGTGATTTTTGGGTGAAATAATGACAATGAAAAAGGTTTCATTAGATATAGAGTGGGTGGATTTGAGTAGGATGGGAATAACGGAGATGGTAGGGATGGATATAGAGGTTGTTGTGAGTATTCACTTTTTCATTCACCATGTATACTAGGTGAAGAAGTATATTTTGAAGAAACATGTTGTCTTTGTAATACAAGAGAGTGATGAAACATGTTACCATCATAATTCATACCTTGATCTTCTTGATTTGGTTTTTTAAATTGTTCACCAGTTAAAAATAATACTTGTTCACTTCCATCCTTCTCATAGGGAGGCTAAAAAATATCGTGTACTTGATTTACCATGTTCACTTGGTTGTTGGGGTATATGCACTCATCATCCTGCCTGGAAAAAATAGAACAACAAGTGGTTAAATTTTCATCTTTAAAATCACATTGTTCTAAAAATTCATCAATTATTTTCTCTTGTTTAGACATAGAAATAACATTTGTACATACTTGTGATAATGGATAATCAAGATAATCTAAGTTGTATACATTAGGTAGAGAGGGTATAAAAACATACCTATGGTTGGCGTGATTCCCCCATCAATTTCTTCTTTTCTTCTTAAATTTGAAAACAGGGATCTAGGGGCGGCAACCCGAAGTGGAGTCAAGGAGCAACACCCCTGAAGCATTTTTCTCCCAAAATTGATGTGTTTGAACTACCTTTAAAATGCATTATTTTTAACATTTTTCTTCAAAATTACCCATTTCTTACCAAATACTCACAACAATTAGTGATAACATAAAAATGGATCTAACTTCTAAGACCTACCTACAAACTAAGGCAATGCATCTATAGGATTTAAGCAATGCAAATTAGGATTAATTACTTAAGAAAGGCAAGAAATTTCCCAAGATTTTATCCTAACACATTGTTCCTAACTTGACTCACTACGGCTTCATGCCTTTAATACCTTTCCCCAACAATGACACCAAAAATGTAGGGACAATACTTGGGAAAATAATGAGAAAGATTTAATACTTAAAATGATTTTCAAGTTGGTCTATTCATTTCAATCTAGGGGTGTAAGCTTGTGAAAGGTGTCCAAGCAATATGCTATCAAGGGGTGCTAGTTGTGAGTTGAGTGATTATGAATGTAGATAGAACATGTGAAAGTAAACCTATGAAAAACAAAATAAATCCTAGCAACAGGAACTGTTACTTTCTAGCAACAAAAATATCTTCTTAGGAACAATAACAATACCAACTATAATAATTTTAGAAATCAAAATCACAAATTTAAAGAAAACTAATTTATAAGCAACAAAAGAACACCATGCATGAAAAACTGATCTAATATAATAATTTCCTACATACAAATCTGATTTGACTTTCTTTTTTGTCTCTTGATTAAAGTGTGACAGGAAATTAGACTATTAATAATGTGCATAAAAAAATTGATGATTTTGCAAATTCGAGATCAAAAATTTATAAGATGAATCATTTCTATTAAATGAGTGAAAATATGATAGAACATTAGTAACCATATCACTCAATAACAATGACAATTCTAATCAAATTGCAAAATAAGGAAACAATAACAAAACTCAACTATTAATTCAAATGAAACATTATGCTATGAAAAATCAAACACACCATACTGAAATAAATTAAAGAAAACACACAAGACATTCCAAGAAGTGGGCCCCCTCGTCAATCTGGCAAGTGGTGGAATGAAAAATGATGGCTATGCTAGAGTGATCAGCACAATTATTATTTTATTTCTCAAAAGGAATACAAAAAATTATATATCCTTTTGAGTTTTCATTATGCTACTTATATATACACAACTCTATACAAATAATATGAATTACATAATAATTCTATAACAAAAATATGTTGCTGGAAAAGAATAGGCAATTTGGTTTTGTCATATCAAAAAATAATTTCCTATTCATCCCTATTTGCTAGCAATAAACAACAGCTAAAAATAGAAGATAACAAAGTTAAAACCCTCTCTTACATTTTACATGTGGAGAATATTTTAACCAAGAATCTCCTCCATGAAACCTTATTTGTTGGGCATTAAATATATTAAACCTATATTTGTTACATCTGTAGCATAAATAACTAATTTTTATTTCCATATAAAAAATATATCATGCCCTATTGTCCTTCACCAATACTCTTTATTGTGTGTTTGAGATTCCTTGTCAGCATATAGATGGTGTGCAATCCTTGTAACCTTTTCTAATATAGAAATGGAAAAATAGTTGGCACAAATGATCTATTAATCAACCAATCATGTACAACTACTCCTGTAAAATAGGTGTCAGGAAGATCTAGTAGGCAACAAAAGTTCTTAGTCCTGTCTAACAGGTGATAGGAAGTCTTTTAGGCAACATATCTGATAAGTGATAGGTCATGTCAGACAAGTGATAAGAAGTTCGAATATTGACAAGGATTATAAGTTTTCTCCTTCTATAAACATGTTGCAAGATGTCATTTCCAAGCTTTAAAATATCATTTATTAGTAAAGACAATCAATTTATAAGTTTCATATTTTTATCCCATAACTAAACTAAATATCACTTATTAATATTTAATCATATGCAACAAAAGATTGTAATAATATGTTAATATAAATGGAAATGGAATATTAAAAATAGATATGAAGGTGCATGAAATAGGATGAGATGTGGTGTAAAATGGGACATAAATGGTTCTCATCATATATTATGCTCATGGTGAATAGAATCTATGTATTCTAAAAATTAAATAATTCATAGAGAAATGAATATCCTATTCATTTCATATGGATGAATCAATATTTGCAAGCTTTATATACTTTCAGGTCAAAATTATATTTCAATGTTAGTTTAGTTATAATTCACTAGAATATCTTCGAAGGGAGTTGTACCTTTAAAAATTTAGAGGAAAATTATTCATAATTTACCCAATTGTTGATAATGGATTTGTGCTTAAAATAAAAGGACTAGAGTCAAAGTCAAAATATTTATTAAGGGAAAAATCTATCAGCCAACAAATCCTAAATTAAGGGATAACACAAATCACACAATCTTCAAGGATCCATTATAGAATCATAATAAATGAAAAACCCATGTGTCTGGTAACTAGTCCAAATAGGTCAATTATACCTACTCTTTCAATGGTAATATGATTAACTACCTAAACCCTAGTGAAAACCAATTAGTTTCTACCATCATTATCATAGATAACAACTCTAAATGTGCATTCATGACCCATCATTCCAAGGTTGTCCTGTAGGGGGTACCTTCTACTTTTGTCGCACTTGCAACTTTTGCACGACCCTTAAATCCACAACACAGTCTAGTGGATCAGCTGAAATTCACCCCCGCACAAATATCTATTTTTAATCTTTTATGCATATCTCTTGAACATAAGAAATATTTGGACCAGGCCCTCCAAAATGCAGTCATCCCAAGGGACATATCTCCTAAGAACTTCCAAAAGATGGTCAATTATATTATTGCCAACAAACATGCTACGTTTACAAACCATGATGTGTCACCACATAAACAACTACATAATGATGCTCTACATCTCCTGGTCCAAGTACAAAAGCATACAATCAGATGTGTCCTCATTGATGGTAGAGCTAAATTCAACATCTTTACTCTAAAGGTCATTAAGACCTTGAGATATTCAAACACAAGTGTGGATGTTACCAGAAGAATCAACATCAGAGCATATGATGAGGAATAAAGATCATCCAAAGGAGTCATTGTCTTTCCTATCAAGATACGACTAGTATTCAAGAACACCCCTTTCCAAATCCTAGATATAGAATTGGGATTTAACATGTTGCTGGGAAGACCATGGATGTATGAGATGCAAGCTATACAATTCACATATCATCATTGTATCAAGTTTCCTCATGAGGGAACATAAATTTTTATAGAAAGGGATCCAAACCCCTTTTAATATTGTAACAACCTAAGGGGTAGTCCTGAGAATAAGGTACCATTAAATTAGGAAGCAAGTCTTCCTTCCACTTCTACTTCAATTCACATAAACACACCAAGGATGGAAATTAAAATATCAGTCCAAGATAAATAATGTGTTGAATTTTTCTATGAGTCCTTCACCATCAATGACTTGCCTTTATCCCCTAAATCATATGGAAGACCCTAACCAGTGGAAACACTAGAAGATGTCAAACCAGTGATTTTTAGTTTTCCACCTACCACATTCATTAGATGGGGAGATCTAAGGAAAGAAAATTCATTTGATCCTGACATCAATACATGTCTCTATCAAGATCCCCAAGAGACACCATCAGTGCAGTTACCTTTGACTAGATATGGATATAGGTTTACAATGTTGCAATAGTTTGGGTATACTAGAACCAAAGTTCTAGGAGCACACAAACAAGGATTCCTGGAGCTTTATTTACCACCCACCTAAAGGATTACAAGAGGACTCAGGTATGGGAAACCTAGAATTAGTTTGGTTATATATGAAATTAATGCGGATGAACAAGAAGTTGTCAAGCCAAACCGGGGGAAAAATCATGGACATGCCTAGATAAACCACATAATTCCACAATTGTTACCACAAGAAATTGTAATTGTAATCTCTAAATTGTCCCTTGAATAGGAAATCTGAGATTATATAGAAAATGAGATACCTTATGAGCGTTCTAGCATGACTGATTCTCATGAGTACGAGGGTTTATCCCTTTACGACTTTGATCCTGACACCCCTTGGCATTCCCCTTGATCCACAAGCACCATGAACATAAATGACATGTTTGACTACATGAACCTAGAGGATGAGCCTAGTATTGATAAATACATTCATGCACACTCCTTAGATGGTGCATCTACCTCCCCATACTAGATTAATCAAAACTATCATAGTAGTTATGTTTCCCCAACCTGATCCATAATCTAGAGTCAACATATCTTTAGTCCATCCCAAACTAATTGACTGGGACCAACAAGGCGTCCAGATATAGACACATTTGAAAATGATGAAGCCATTGTTTAATTCATGGGGATTCAAGAAGGAATACCAACAGGAGACCACAAGGAAGGGTTCTCTTTTGATTTAGATAGGTCGTCATAACTTTGGGGAGGCAACCCCTCTTTCCAGTCAAAAAAGTAAAAATGAAAAGAAAAAAAGAAAGGTCGTTAAATGAAAACTGAAAGGTGCTTCTTGACCATGAAAAAAAGTAAAAATAAAGATGTATCTTCTTTTGAAAACCTTTCTGTGTCACCATAAGATGGAAATTTGGATCCGCTTCCCTTAGATGAGGATAAATAAAAATTGCTAGTAGAAGAAGCAGTTGAAATTAACTTAGGGGAGGAGAAACAACCTAAGAAGACTTATCTAGTCTAATCTATCTCACTTGAGGAGAGAGAGAATTTTATTAAGTTCTTCAAAGATGCAAAAATTAACTTCACCTATTAATATGATGACATGTCAGGCCTTAACTCAGAGCTAGTACTACATCATATCCCATTGTTACCAAATGTGAAGCCAGTTAAACAAAAGTTTAGAAATATGCATCCACACATTGTTTTACTAGTGAAAGTTTAATTGAAGAAACTTTTGCATGTTGGATTTATCAGACCTATTCCATGTGCAAACTAGATTTCAAATCTTGTGCCAGTCACAAAGCCTATAGGTGCTATCCACATATGCACAGATTTCAAAGATTTGAAAAATATTTTCCTTAGGATGATTTCCTATTATCAAACATTGATATCATAGTGGATCTAACAATAGGACATGACATGTTATCTTTAATGGATGGATTCTTAGGATGTAATTATATTAAAATATCTCCTTAAGACCATTATAAAATTGAATTAACCTATGCCTGGAGTACATAATGCTATAATGTGAAGCCATTTGGCTTGAAAATGCAGGTGCCACCTATTAAAGAGCCATGACAACAATCCTCCATAACATGATCCAAAAAATAATGGAAGACTATGTTGATGATGTGTTAGCAAAATCCAAACTTAGAGTGACTCATTTACATGTGATAGGCCTATTTTTTATAGGCTAGAGGAATACAAGGTTGAGTTGAACCCAAAGAAGTGTACTTTTGGATTCACATTTGGAAAACTCCTAGGATTCACAGTATCAAACA
>BSBK01015147.1:0-73565 GCA_027943335.1 Chamaecyparis obtusa
TTTACAGACTCAGGTCCAGCAGGACGAGGATCCACACAGGCTGCACATCTAGCACGTGATGGTGATCATCAATGTAGTTGATGTGTTCATTGATACATGTTTGGATTTTGTGATATATATGTAATAGACACTTAAACATTGATGTACATGTTTGATTTTGAGATATATATATATGTGTGTGTGTGTGTGTACATTTACATTGATATGTAGGTGCATGTTTTGTATATTGATCTATTTGTACATTGACACATGTTTGGATTTTGCACTATATAGACATTTAAACATTGATGTACATGTTTGATTTTTGAGATATATATATATATATATATATATATATATATATATATATATATATATATATATATACTATATATATATATATATATATATATATATATATATATATATATATATATATATATATATATATATATATATATATTGTACATTGATACATGTTTCCAGATTTTGTAATTGAAGCCAAAAATTAATTGATCTTTAAAATTAATATTTAATTTAAGTTCAATCTTTCATCAATCTAATTAATCAATCTTACTAAAAAATCTTTTTATATCAATTGTAAGTTTAAATCAATCTTTAAAATCTAACTTTATAATTAATCTTTAATTTCAATGTTCAATCTTTTTAATCAATCTTAGAAATTCAATCTATAGGTAAACCCCTTAAGCCCTATTATGCACCCTTAAGCCTTATCTAGATCAATTAATTGAAAATTAATTAATCAATCTTACTAAAAAAATCTTTAATGAGTGAAAGTTTAAATCAATCTTTAAAATCTTTAATGAATTGAGAGTTTTTAAATCAATCTTTAAAATCTAACTTTAAAATTAATCTTTAATTTCAATGTTCAATCTTTAATCAACATTAATCTTCTATGCCCTTAAGTACCTCTCATGACCCCTTAAGACCGAAAATGATCTAACATGACCCCTTAACCCCTAGCATGACCCCTTTCAGCCCTTAAGTACCTAACATGACCCCTTAAGACCTAAAATGACCTAACATGACCTTAAGACCTAATTTGACCTCACATGACCTAATAAGACCCCTTAAGACCTAACATGACCTAAAAGACCCCTTAAGCCCTTAAGCCCTAAACCCCTTAAAGCCATGACCCCTTAAGACCTTATAAGAACCTAAAATGAGACCTAAAATGATCTCACATAACCTCACATGACCTTAAATGACTAATAAGACCTAATATGACCTCACATGACCTCACATGTCCTAACATGACCTCACATGACCCCTTAGGCCCTTAAGAACCGAACATGACCCCTTAAGCCCTTAAAAAGCCCTAACCCCTTAAGCCATGACCCCTTAAGCTCTTAAGCCCTAACCCCTTAAGCCATGACCCCTTAATCCATGAGCCCTTAAGCCCTTAACCCATTTGGCCCTTAAGCCATGACCCCTTAAGCCCTTAAGCCATGACCTATCTAATCAATCTACAACAAAAAATAGAAATATAGACCTATCTAATATTTATCTAATCAATCTAATCTGATTAATTGAAATTAAAATTCAAGTAGAAAGTAAATTGAAAGTTCTATCCAATCAATTAAAATTCAATTTACCTATCTAATCAATCTAATCAATAAATAGAAATTTATCTAGACTAGAAAGGTATGCAATTCAAGAAATCAATCTATTCTAATCAATTGAAAAAAGAATCAATCTAATTTCAATTCAAATATAGACCTACATTTAATCAATCTAAACAAAAAATAGAAATATAGACCTATCTAATATTTATCTAATCAATCTAATGAATAAATTGAAATTAAAATTCAAGTAGAAAGTAAATTGAAAGTTCTAGTTCTAGAAGAGAGAGAGAGAGGGGAGGGGAAGGGGAAGGGGAAAGGGGAAGGGGAAGGGGAAGGGGAGAGAGAGAGAGAGAGAGAGAGAGAGAGAGAGAGAGAGAGAGAGATATAACTTTCATCAATTAAAATTCAATTAAATTCAATTCAGGTTTAATCTTGATCCATAAATTCAATCTAATCATAAATTTCAAATCAAATTTAAAGTCTACATAGAAGTTTCAAATAGGATTTAAATTAAGTATGTAAAAATTAAAATCCTTAAACCTAAAGCTCCTGATACATGTAGTCTGGATCCTCTCTATCCTTTATTATCTCCAAAAGTTTTTCATGCTCTTCAATAGGCAACTTCCACTTTTGGTTTTTACTTGACCCTTTTTTGACACAAGTTTCAAACTGCAATTTCGTCGCTATAACCAAGTGACTATAATGTAGAACTCTCTCTCCACGCATGTATTCAACAAATTTAATTCCATTTTTTTCAATCTTATCTTGTTGATAATAGGTGCCTTCAATAACAACTGAACTAGTCAGATATTTTTGTCCATCACCATCAACAACTTCTTCAAGCAACTTGTGTTTTTCCTTGGTGCATCTTAGTAGATAATAATCTACACCTTCTATATTCTCAGGATCCGCAACCACAGCAAAAATATCACCTACACAATTTATATTTATGTGTACAAGTAAATGTTAAATTTAAACCTCAAGTTCATGTATAATATATATATATATATATAATATATATATATATATATATATCTATATATATATATATATATATATATATTATTATATATATATATATATATATATCATGTAAATATACCTAGAAATAAAAAATACGCACCTGTAACAACTAAATCAGAAACACGTTCATAGTCAGCTGAATATATAGATCATGGATGTCTATGACATTGTCATCATCTTCATAAGGAGGCATTCTAATTAACACTTTATGATCCATATTGAAACATATCCATTTGCAATATTAACACATTGACTCATTGTGTTGTTGTTAAGACAATCTTCACAAAAGCATGATTTATCTCTTAGTTGAATCAGTGGAGGCTTGTGTTGTCCCGTAGTCATCACTTGATGCAAACTTCTAATTCCAACAATTGATTGACAATTGTAGGGATTCGATCGATCGATATCTGGATTGGATGGATTGATATATAGATCTCAATTTGAAATCATGAAAAATGTGAAATGCATTATACTATATATATATATATATATATATATATATATATATATCATATATATATATATATATATATATATATATATATATATATATATATATACAACAAGTTAAAACACACATACATGACATACCTATATATGTAGTTTCATGAATTTGAGTTTGAAAAATAAAAGTAAATTAAATAAATACCTATCACTTCCCAAAAGTAACGTTTGTTGTATTTTGTGTCTCGAGTAGCGAAATGATTTTGACACCATTCAACAATCTTCTTTGAATTCTCTATCATGTTACCTAGAGAGATATATTTTTAACAATTTAGTTATATATATATACATGTGTACATGTAATGTAAAGTTTTAAATAGTCTAGTCAAGTAAACAAGTTGAATATCAAATGTATGTACACATACCTTGAAGTTCATGTTGTCGGAGTGCACGCTTCACACATGCTCCCGCTCCATCATGTTCTCCTTTTCCATGTCCACTTTCAAAGAAGTTCCAAACAAACTTAACGTTGTGTCTAGCATGTTGCATGGCTAACCAATTAAAAGCTTTTGCAGACTTAAATTGACCTACAATTCAAATAAATACAAAAATGTATTTAAATGTGACACATAAATATATCTAGAAATGCTCAAAAAAAAAATTAAAATAAAATTTATAATGCATGTACGTACTTACCTGCACACCCATCAGACCAGATCCAATGTTGTGAAGCATTTATCCCACGACTTGCAAGATTGTTGAAAAACATGTTGAAACAATGAGCCACATAGCTCCTATCATGAACTTTGTCATCACTAATATAGAAATGAACCTCCTTGATGATAATGCGTTCATTTTGATCTATACCAGATTCTATCCCATCCAAATCGTATTGTGCATGTCTATAGGTCACATGCACAAATATTGCAACTTGATCAGAATGATAATATTAACTTTGGAGCTCCTTTTGAGGGGAAAATGTATAGTTCTCCGCAAAATCTACAACTGAAAGAATACAACCAAGTGGGAAACAATTTTTGGAATCACGAAACTGTTTAGCTTGCCATCGTGCACCATGACAATGTTGGATATGTGGATAAATCATAGATCGAAATCTGTCCATGAACTGAAGGTACGGTAATTCACTCTCTTTTAATGTAATTTTTTTTGATTCACCTCCTGTCTTCGTTTGGTATATCTCATATTCAAATCTCTTCCACTGGACTGGTGTTGTAACATCAATATTATTAAATTGTAAAGGAAATTGCTGCAAATTTCCACAATTATTGCATTCATTTTTTTATACACTGGACATTAAATTCATCTGAACCTTCTGATTTATCACATAAAATGGACTTTACAAATTCTGTTGTACTTCCAGTAACCATACCTAGATTAAGTATTGTCGTAACCTTTTTATATGATTGCAAGTATAAGTGAAACTCAACATGATTTCGACAACAACATGTTTCACGAACCTTATTTATGCGTACGAAGCAAGGGCGCAACATCTCAAACATTCTCTGACATATTTTCACATCTGAAAATTCATGTTTGAATGCTTCAAACAATTCACTTTGTGTAGTATCGACAAAATGTTTTGGATGTGAAATCTTCATACCGGTCTCTTCATCGTCCATTTGTATAGTGTCCCTTCTATTGGAAGAAACACGAGAGTGATTGGTCCAAAAATCAATGACCCGTCTTCTTACATCTTCAGAAATTTTGTCTTTACGGGGAATTCTACAAATTTGTACCCAATTCTTTTCAATATTCATATCCAACATATTTCTCTTCCTAATATATCTCTGTATAGTTCTTCGAGATACGTTGAGTAAATCAGAAATTGCTCGAACTTGATTTCTATGTGTCAATTTCTTACTAGTTATCATAGTCATCAAGGCTCTTCTAGCTGCATTTGAATCTGGTCCTTTATGATCTGCCTTGTTAACAACATTCAGTGCATCTTGTAAATTTTGAATTATTGTCTCTTTTACTTTACCTCCTCCAACTTTCCTATTATCAATACCCAACAATTCCAAAACCGGAGTCATTTCTTTTTTCTTGAATAACTTTGCAAACAATTGTGCTTTTCCCACCAAAGATTTACTCTCAAAATATTCCATCCACATATTTTTGAGATGCAATTTAATAGTGCTTTCAGGTACCAAGTGTTCCGGTTCAATTTGACTAATAAGTGATTCCTCATTCATGTCCATCAAATTCTGCATTGTAGGAAAAAAATGTATACTTCGACTACTACCAATATCCTCCCCTAGTTGAGTTGCACCTTCTACAGCGATAGGTTCTTCTTTAACATCCATTGGTTGCTCTTGGACACGTTTCGTATGACCTTTCATTTGGTCATCCCTTTTACGATCATACTTCCTTGTTCTAGTCCTTTTATTTCCCATTGCTCAAATATTTAAGCAAGATTTTTCTTATTGTTTTACTACTTCGTCACTGAAAAACTTGTCTTCAAACTCTTTCGAAATCAAAATTTCTTTGAAACTTCTCCAAAAGAATGACTCCTTGCTTCAAAATATCCTTATATCCTAAAATAAGAATGTAAATTCGCAATTGATATATATTTTTTAAAAAATATTATGCACATATATACCCTTCGGTTTGAAAGGACCGGTCGCTCACGCGACCGGTCGTGAGGGGCCGACGACTTGAGGGGACTCGGCCGAGTCCCACTCGGCCGAGTCATCCCAACTGGCATGCCAACTTGGTAGCCAAAACTTAAAAAACACAAATAATACACAATTTGCACTTGTGGTGTTTTTTTCTCTTCTGCAAATTAAAAATTTGAAAAAACTAAAACTACCCTTTTGTAGATCTCGGAATTACAATTCTAAAAATATAAATTTTATATAATTTCAATTGGAAAATGTTAAACAAATTTGTAAAAAATCACATGTAGGTATATAAAGCTTTGAGAAGTTGCCGATTCGATAAATTAAAAAAAATAGTAAATCAATTAAAAAAAAATTAAAATTATATGAGGCACTAGAGAAGAGAATCTTCTTCAAGAATATATAATTTATTTGAATTTTAGAAAAATTTTGATAGCTGAAAAGTGGCGGGAGATAAAAACTACTGATTTCGTGTAAGTTGTACTTTGAATACTTATAACGGGCAAATTATAGATCGAAAACACTTCTTTCCTTTTTGTTGCACTAGGTATACATGTCATCTAAAACATATTTTGAAATTGGAAGAAAAAACAATGTCTTACTTATAATTATTTGACGGGAGGTAAACCCCCTGATTTGCTGTATTTTTAGGACATGAAAAATAGACTTTAAAAATTAAAAAAATATATTAATTTATGTCCAAAATAATTTTAAAAAATTATAGGCATAAAATTCATCCTATTTCACACATTTCATCAGTTTACATCATCTTCAAATTCTAAATAGAAATGTGACTTTTATGCCCTTGAAATTTTTTTGTTTTGGTGTTGTTAGCCTCTTCCTTTGTAAAAGGGTGACAGCTTATTGTGCTTTTACCCTAACATTACATTTTGCCCCCACTTTACCTATGTGAATATGCATGTTACAACAAGAGAAAAAATATTGAGAAGGAAATAAAACTATAAAAACCAAAACAATACTCTATAAGATGAAGAAATTTCTTCAAGTAAAGGAACCATGCCCCAAACTAATAACCTACAAAACAAATACATTAGATAACAAAAATTAGCACAATCCAACATAGTTAGAAAATAAAACCTACAAAGCCATTGAGATAGAACAATGCAATTATAAATTAGTCTATATAAAATCAAAATATAATATCCTTAAAAGAGAAAAGAACATAAGCAAAGTCAAAATTTTGAGCCTTATTCAACCAATAGTTCACAAAAACCTTGAGTCATTACTTTGTGAAAATCCCATTTGAGTTTGCCTAATGGTAGAAAATTTATACTCTTGAAAGAGAGGTCACAAGTTCAAATCCTATAGGGAGTAGGGTATGTACACCCTGTCTTTGAAGCATAGTTAGGTGCATCCTCGTACTTGGAATATATCATAACTTATAAATATATTTTAATTTAATTTAATTTTACCATGTTAGACTTAGTAACTCTATGTTCCATTTTAAGACTCGTGAAAATAATCTCTCATAGACCACAAACTAAAGTATGTAACAACGAATTGATCCAATCAAAAGAAAATACAAAAAAAAGTCACTTACCTAGTAAACTATCAGTCAAACTCTCATTTTGAGTCACATTCTTATTTGATAGAAACTATGCTAGGGGAAGAGTGCATGTTCCAATTACGATGCAATAGATTTTACAAATTAAAGTCCACTAGAAAACCATTTATAAGTCAATAGCTGACCATTTTTTAGAAACAAAAATTTAGTAATTAGATCACTCATGCAAGTTTATTGGTAGCAAATGTGAACAATTATTGGGGCATTTGTGTAAAAGTATTGGATCCAGACCTGGAAATTGATGGTCTCCCCTACTTGTCATATCAATTTTTCATGACGGTTTGGTCATTTTAATGCCTTTCATTTTACGTTTTAAGATGTATATTGATTGTCAATTTTTTTTTCTAATTTACGAATAGTCTAATAATTCTTTTAAATTTAAATTTTTTGGCCATATAATATTAGTATAAATTAGTAAAATTTACAAAAATCTCAAATGTTCTCAATAAGTTTCTAAATTCACATGTTTTATTTTGAAAACATTTTAAATCAATAAAAATAATATATAATAATTTACATAGAAGCTTTTATTTGTGCTAAAATAATATAAAATTAGAAAAAATTATATAAATTAGTAATATATGTCAAATTAATTAAGAAAGTTTCTATGTTTATATATTGCATACTAATATTTTAAATTAGTAAAACAAGTTTCTAAATTTCATAGATTGTGTTTTAAAAATACTCTAAATTAATAAATTATATAATAAACAAAATAGAAACGAGCTCTGATGGAGATTTAGTCCCTGCCATTTGTTAGAAATGAAGGGTTAAAACATTGGGATTGAGAAGAGGAAAAGAGTAAGAGATGACATGTACAACATAGTCTAGGCAATGCTTCTTTGTTGTGAAGAACACCTCTTTTGGGAGGGAATAACTCTGCTTGATAGGTGTCAAAAGAAAGCTTAATAGCAGTCATATTTGGTGTTACTATTGACCATTGTATTCACTATTGGTCAAACAAATAAAGTGTACTATTTTGTCCTTTGATCCATAGCCATGCAACGAACTTGTTGATATGTTTATTTTTTGTGAGACTGTTAGTTGTATGCAATTTGCATAATCATATCAAGGCCAAATTAAAATCTGTAGGCGGAGGGCTCATAGATGTATTATTTTGTGCCTTGATTTTACTTTTTTCAATTCATGTGTTTAGAAAATCTTATTCGAAAAATGCAATGTAAGAAATGTTAGTCATAGAAAATAGCAGCGTACAATTTTGAGACATGTACAAGAAGAAAAGATCGTAGACAAATGAGAAGACAAGGATCAAAATATTTTGTATCAAATGGCAAGAACTTTTCAAAACAAAAATATAACAATGCATGAGAAGAAGGCATACGAGTCACCTCTCAATCCTATTAAGGATTTGTTTAATTCTTGTGACTAACTGCCCTACACTTGCATATGTTGTGTGTTTGTCAACATAAAACAATTCATTGAGTGTAGTGCAGTTACAAAGGTTGAGGCCATTAAAACCATTGGCTTATATAACTGGTGTATGGTAGAGTATCCTAATTTTCAATTTACAATTATAAAGCATGACATTACAAAAATATATACATTATTGCTTCAAGTTTTGGGTTTGGGTATAGGGATTCAACTCACTAACCCAGTAAAAATAAAAGGTTTGAGCTTATTTTGGTTTTGTTAATACAAAAACCATATAAATTTCATATATATAGATACCCATACAACACAACAAACCACACACAAATATAAAGTAGAACAGTAGAAAACAAAGGATATTGTTGCTTCTTATTTCTTTTAGGACACCAAACTAAAGTGTTTGGTTAATACTTGCTACTTAAATGATCTACGGTGATAGAGCATAGATTTGTGAGATTTGAATAACAAATTAAATGCCTTCAAATAAAATTACATAGTAATCGATTGTACAAATGTATTTTTGACTGAGACACAAAAACTTACAACACGAATTGAAATTGAAAAAAATAAACTTGAATTCAGAAAAAACAAATTGTAATTGAAAAAAAAGAAACTTGAACTCAAAAAAAAATAAAGTTAGATCTATAATCATGTGATTGATCAAATACTATTGAAAATGAATTTAGATTATGAAATGCTAAAAGCTTATATAAGAAATTAAATCAGTTCTATAATCATAGATTGGTCACATACTCATGAAAATGACTTAAGATTATGAAATACTAAAAACTATAGAAGATATAACCCAAAATAAACAAGATGAACTTGTAGGAATCTATCTATATAGATATCGATAAAGAATAGAAGATGTTAGTTGAGCTTAAATGAAAATTCCATTGTTACGACTAGATTGGAACCATAGGAGCAAAATCTCATGATAGTTGAGCTTCAACTTTATCAGGCTCATCTAAAAGTTTCAAGTTGGTTGGATTCTAACGAAAGTCATAAAAAAGGTAATCATCGCCTTCTCATTTTCTACCATTCATAAACAAGATGAAGAAAAAGAGTTATAAAGTTGGTGAGATGTGGAAGCAATAATCTTAAATTCCATCTAGCTGGTTGTGTCAGCTGGTTGTGCCATGGAGAAAAGACAATGAAATAATGTGAACTCTGCAAATTTTCTTTTAGATTAAGGGATATTAAAGGGATACGTGCCAAATTCTAAGGACAAAATAGGCTAAAGAAATAACACCTTTTACTTACCCTATTAAATTGATATTTTTAAATTTTCTTTAGTGTGTACGTGTCTTTGATTGCAAGTAGGTGACATTGTGCAAAGTGGCTTATGTACATTGTCCCAAGTAGCATATTATGCACGTATGCCTACATAATTTTTGTAAACATATGTTTCTACTCAATCTCAATAGCAGCAAGAGTGGGAAAAAAAACACTTGGACCACATTCAATATTCAGCAAGAGGAGAAAACATTTGGAAAACCAGAGTCTAGAACAACAAGATATTAATATTTGGGAGAAGAACTCTTATAGTCTAGGATGATGTGCCAGATCAAAATCATTTTCAATGTAATTTTTTTTGAAGCTATCTTTCTAATTAATTTTGATTGTAGAAGCTCAGATTTGGTGCAAAACATATTAACAATGATAACACCTGCTTGCCACAATGGCATTAGGCACTATTCATTTAAATTTTTAAATAAGCAAATATTTAGATTTATTTGCAATTTCCCACATAGATAACAAAATTGGGCAGAATGACACAAATGCTTAAGCCATAACCTGTATCTGTTATACGATGATATTAGATCCAACTATTAATAATTTAATGGTCATAAGTCATGCTTGGCATATGATGATATTAGGCACAATAGAACAAAAATTTATAGTTACAATTTGGTACACAAGATTCAAAATAAAAACATTATAATTTTTTTATGTCAATTAAATTTATTTTATCTCATATTGTTGAAATTACATTGCTACAGCTGCAACAAGATACTAGATTCTGGTCTTCTTCTTTCTAGCATATTGTTGAAGACAAGAAAGTAGCGGTGAAGAGTCCTCCTTAATTTGATGTCTGGACAAGAAAAATTACAAACAATAAACATCCTGTTATGGTTGAACCATATAAGGCATCAAATAGACACCATGCAATGGCTGGAGTTACAAATTTTGCACCAAATGGAAACTCATTAGTCGACGGAGCTACAAAAGATTTAGTAAATGGCCAGCGGTTACAGCCAGGAGACAAAACTGTAAAGAAGTCAAGAGAGAATCAAATGGCAATAAAATGGTTGCAATTAATGCACATGGCCAATACAATTTGCAACAAAAGAGAAATTTAAGAACTATGTATCGGTGTCAGATGTATGTGAGGAAGTGTGGTCCTTATTCTCAGGTGTGTAATAAGAGTTCAGAATATGGAATTTTATCACCTGATTGAGTGCAGCGTAATGGCTTGGAAGGTAGGGTTTTTTGTCCTGGAAAGACGGACTAAATAAACAAGCAATAGATTAGAAAAAGGAGTTTATATTGGGTTCAGTACGGGTAGGAGATGTAAACTATGGAGAAGCCAGAAAAGAATCAAATGGAAAGAAAATGCTTGGGGTATCGGCAGCACCATATCCTTCAAGATGCTCATCAGTACGATTATTATATTTGCAATTGCATTTCTATTTCTATTGCATGTTAAATGTAAGTAGGTATCAATAACAACATCAATGGCATAAGAAACAGAGAGACATAGTAGGATAAAATTTGTGTTTGAGATTCTTAGAATTAAGCCTTCGACATCCCTCAAATGTGCAATCTGATTCAAATGGACAAAAGTCTGCCCTATCAAGTGCACAACTTTGAGGTGCTCCATGAAGCTAAAATATGAAGAAAGAAACTGCATAGCCACTGATAGAACAAAAAAATGGCTTTGGAAATCAGCCAAACTGCCTTTGTCATGGAATTGAGTTGTGGAAATGATATACTGCTGAAGATAGGAGCAACATTTTCCATAAGGGAGAAGCTATGGCATTTTAATGAGAAGATGAGACAATATTCAAAAGGGGCCAAGAAGTACGAAATGAACAAAGCCTTATTAAAGGGCAGAAATAAATCCCCAAAAATGTTACGACTGGCCTTCATAGATTTTAAAAAAAAAATAGAAATAAAAGCTTCGTCCTCATTATTTTCATCGTTTGAGGGCAATATATGAAGTGGGTTCTGATGATAATCTGAGGGTATTTGTGGTTGATCCTCTGCATTTTTTATAATTCCCATGGAGTTGAAGAAGCTTGGAAACGAGAACTATATTGTTGGGGTTGCATTTGAGTGGAAAAAACTAGTTGCTATTGCCAAGAATTCTCAATGGTGGTGTGTCGTGTGCCGTCGAATTCTACAGAGGCAGATTTGGTTAGCAACCCAGGAGAGGAACAAGAACCCATGGTACTTGAAGATGAGTTGGGTAACAGGGGAGCGGAAACAAACCTTATACATGAAATAACATTCAGTGGTTATGTGCCAATCACAGATGCACTAATAATTCTACCAAAAACTAATGAATCTGGGGTGGACAGGATGAAGGGAATGCCTGAGCACGAGGACACAAACAATACAAAGCAAATGACCATAAAAAAACTTTTTAACTAACTCAAAGCAACAAAATGAAACAAGGAAATATAGTACCTTATACAGAATTCTCAAAACTGTTCCTTGTTACTACGCTAATTTGATCTGCTAAGCCACGAAAGAAAACACTATTCCTCCACCAGTCTGGAAAGCTTGGAAAGTTGCACTGCGTTTTGTGAAAACTGAAAAGGGAACTTGAAGCCAGTTGTTTTATTTAATTTTTTTAATACTGCATTCAACAATGCCAATTAAAATGCATTTGGCAACCAATGCCAACCGGAGTGTTAAATGCATCATTTAAAAAATATTAAGTAACCTGTACATATTATGTCCTCGCCCTGCAACCTGTCCAATTTTAATAATTAAAATAAAACGTGAATACTGACTTTTGGTTATAAGACCGTTTTCGACACCATCCATCTCTTTCGGCCAAAGATGTTTGATCTCGGGCACGTCTTTATTGATTAAAATGAACATTAGAAGATGTTATAATCTTTTTATTGCTCTTTGTTCATTGGCTGCAAGTTTTTTTTCCTAATTTATTAATGGAAAAAAGTAAAACCTCTAGCAAAATTAGTGTCGACCAATTAGAAAAGAGGAAAAATTAGTAAAAATGAAATTTGAAAAATGAAGACACTGCAAATTATAGGATAAACTTTTTAATTTTTTAGTGTCGTGATTCTCGAAGGCAGATTAATTGTTGGCGAGTGAAATGAAAACATCAGTCTCTGCCTTTAAAAGGCAGGGACTAATAAATAAATAAATATTGAAATCCTATAATACCATTTAGAATTTGTAAGTACTAAGGGGCACTATAGGCTTTCCAACACTTGCTACATAAAGGAAGTGGGTAAGAACAAAATGTACTATTGACTAAATTTTCAAATAAATCCTGAAAATACAACAGATTTTTTGCAAAATTTCCTGCATGTGTTTTCATGATGTGCAAGGCGCCCTAAATAAAACTACTCTCTTAAAGCATTTAAGAAGATTTCAAATGCCGCAGATTGTTCTCTGCAACACATTGCCGTGCTCTATTCAAAATGAAAATTACGAGTACTAACTGCATATATCAGATTGCAGTGTTGATAGTGAAAGGTATATGAATCCAATATGCATTTATGCGAGCAGTTGCAATGAAATCTATATTACAAGATGTGGATACGTTTTTTTTTTCCCTAGCTGTTGCCTTCTCACTCGATCCATTCAGTAACAATGCGCATTTCGAGACTTCAATTATTATATCATAATGCCAATACCTTCGACTGCCAATCTCAATCTCACAGCTCTATGCAAAGAGGGTTGGTTGAAGGAGGCGCTACACATTCTGCTTAGTACACACAATCCGCCTGCACACTCTTCTGTATACCTTCAACTGTTACAGAGCTGCATTTCCAAGAAGGCGATTTCAGAAGGTAAACGTATCCACTCTCTCATCACGCACCGAGGATTCGCATTCGCTCCGCGCTCATATTTTCAAACCAACCTTATTAACATGTATGTCAAGTGTGGTAGTTGGATTGATGGACGTAGAGTGTTTGACGAAATGACAGAACGAGAGGTTTCCTCATGGAATGTCATAATTGCAGCCTACAGAAGAAATGTGAATCCTCAGGAAGCATTGTCACTGTTTTACCAAATGCAACGAACAGGGGTACAACCTGATCAGTTCACTTTCGCCACCATACTCCCAATCTCTGCCAAAACAAGAGCTTTGGAACAGGGTATGGGTATTCATGAAAGCATCGTAGAAAGGGGTTTTTCATCCGATGTTGTAGTTACCAGTGCCCTGATAGACATGTACGTAAGATGTGGAAGCTTACACAAGGCACATCAGTTGTTTGATAAAATGACTGAAAGAGATGTAGTCTCGTGGAATGCAATGATTACAGGATATGCGCAAAATGGATTTGTTGAAAAGGCCTTGGAAACTTATAAGCAAATGCAATTGGCAGGTGTAAAGCCAGTCTCCACAACCTTTGCCAGCCTCCTTTCAGCCTGTGCTAAAATGCGAGATTTACAACAGGGCACTGACATACACCGATGTATAATTGAAAGTGGGTTTATCTCAGATGTTGTAGTTGCAAGCGCCTTGATGGACGTTTACGCAAAATGTGGAAGCATACACAAGGCACGTGAACTGTTTGACAAAATACCCCAGAAAACTGTGGTCTCGTGGACTGCAATGATCACAGGATATGCACAAATCAATGTTCTTGATGAGGCTTTAAGGCTTTTCAATGAAATGCCTCAAAGAAATGTAGTCTCATGGAATGCAATGATTGCAGGATATGCACAAAATGGGTTTGTCGAAAAGGCTTTGGAAACTTTCAATGAAATGCAATTGGCGGGTGTAAAGCCAATCTCCCCAACCTTTGCCAGCATCCTTCCAGTCTGTGGCAAAACTGGAGCTTTGGAAAAGGGTATGTACATCCATCAGAGCATAATCAAAAGTGGATTTTTGTCAGATATTGTGGTTGCGAGTGCCCTGGTAGACATGTATGCAAAAGGTAAAAGCCTACATAAGGCACGCGATCTGTTTAACAAAATGCCTCATAAAAATGTCGTCTCTTGGACTGCAATGGTCGCAGCATATGCACAAAACGGTGTTCTTGACAAGGCTTTGATGCTTTTTAAAGAAATGCCTGAAAGAAATGTGTTCTCATGGAATGCAATGATTGCCGGTTATGCCCAAAATGGGTTTGCTGAAAAGGCCTTGGAAATTTTTAAGCAAATGCAATTGATAGGGATAAAGTTGGACTACACAACCTATGCCAGCATCCTCCCAGCCTGTGCCAAAACGGGAGCTCTGGAACAAGGGATAGATATCCATGAGAGCATAATAAAAAATGGATTTTTGCCGAATGTTGTAGTTGCAAGTGCCCTTGTAGACATGTATGCAAAATGTGGAAGCATAAACAAGGCACGTGAACTGTTTGACAACATGCCTCAAAGAAATGTAATCTCATGGAATGCTATAATTGCAGGATATGCACAAAATGGCTTTTGTAGAGACGCTCTAGAAGTCTTTGAACTTATGAAGCACTCTGGAACACACCCTGACCATGTAAGCTTCATTTCCGTCTTACTGGCATGCAGCTATGTCGGTTTAGTGGATGAGGGCTGTAAATACTTCAGTGACATGAGCAGCTCTTATTGCATTATACCTACAATTGATCATTATGTATGCATGATTGACCTTCTTAGCCGTGCTGGCTACCTCGAGGAAACTCTAAACTTTATCATCAAAATGCCAATTAAACCTGTGGTGGTTGTTTGGGCATGTTTGCTTGGTGCCTGTAGATCACATATGAACACAAGGTTAGGAGCATTTGCAGCAACGCTTCTTTTTGAGTTGGATCCTAACAATGCTGCGACTCATGTTCTTCTGTCAAACATCTACGCAGACATGGGCATGTGGGATGAAGTTCAAAGAGTAAGGAGATTCATGAAAGATAGAGGAATTAAAAAGACACCTGGATGTAGTTGGATTGAAGGCCATAAAAAGGTACATGCTTTTTTTGTAGGAGATAAATCACATCCACAGACACAGGATATCTATGCAAAGTTGGAGAAATTGTCATGGGAGATGAAGGCAGCAGGGTATTCACCAGATTCCGCACATGCGCTGAATGATGTGGAAGTGGAGGAAAAAGATTTATTCCTCTGCCATCATAGTGAGAAGTTGGCAATTGCATTTGGATTATTAAACACAACCCCTGGAACAACTATTAGAGTCGTTAAAAACCTTAGAGTATGTATTGACTGTCACACTGCAACCAAGTTTATTTCCAAGATTACTGAAAGACAAATTGTTGTTAGAGATATAAACCGGTTCCATCATTTCAAGCAAGGACAATGCTCTTGTGGGGATTATTGGTGATGCTAAATGAAGCAAATTGTTGACATGCTTACACTGTAGAAGATACACCATTTCAGACCTGCACTGAAAAAGGAACTGACCAGGTTTTATTTCCAGTTTGTAAACCATGCATTTTTCTATGGGTCTGGAGATATAGACTCTGCTGGTGACTTCATAAAATCAGATGTATACTATGCAATACACATCTCTGCATATATAAACCGATAGGGTGTTTTTGAAACCCCGGTTTTATGATACCGTGGGGGTGTCATGATATTGAACTGCTTCCAATAAACGTGCTTTTCTGGGCTTGAAATCTGGAGTAGGATATGGAGAATGAGGGAAGACAGAAAAAAAAAAAACAGGAGAGTAAGACTTCACAGAAAGGGAAAGATAGCAAATGTGAGAGAAGGGCTTTCAATCTATCTGCTGCTTGGAGATGATGGAGATAGAAGTTACAATGCATTTAAATTAGCCTGTATGAAACAATGGACAGGAAATTTAAGCCTCTTTTGCCAATTCTTGTTATCGTATATACCAGAATTGAGAATACGAGTTTATTAGCCAATTGGCTATATAGTGCGAGGCATTAGCCAGGAAGATGTCTCACGCCAGTAACATTTGTTCGGCTGTGGATAAATGATTTGGGGTACCTGGAAAACATGGAATCACGTCCATTTGACCATCCTTACATATGGTTAGATTTTCCTTGAATTTGCTTTTGATGCATTCTGTGCACCTGGCAAATATATGGAAGATCACCACCCAATATGTGTATCAAAATGTTCCTTTAAATAAGATAACTCATAGGAAATATGTGTTATGTTTTGAACTGCCATAAACTTGCTCTTAATGCAGTTTGTGCGGCTGGTAAATGCATTTACCAGCATTATACTGCAGATCATCACCCAGTTTGTCTACAAATAGAATGAATACTGTAAAGAAAAATACAAGAGTTGCAACAAACTACTCGAAGCAGACTTCTCAAAGGACATTCCAGTGACAGAAATTTGACGAATCAATGGTACACTTTTTCTGTTGCACAATATTATTTTAATTTGTTTTCTATTTGGTGAATGTGTATCAGACATTTGTAGTTGGAAGAATCCCCATCGACTCCAGAAAGACCATTATCCTATTCATTATGCATGTCCTCCATGCTTGGAGGCATTGACTCTCTTTTCCTAGAATAGTGGCCTAGGAAATGTTGGAAATAAGTCACATCTGGACCGACAGTGGGCTGGTTATATAAGGTCAGTAGCTCAGTTTGTAGTGTACTTCCACAACAAGTGTAAGGTTCCAGGTTTGAGTCCAAGCTAGTCCATGAAAGATCAACATGGTATCAAAGCTAGGCTAGGCTGGGAGTCCCAAGCACCTGTAGTGTTGCTTAAGGGGGTGTTGGAAATAAGCCACTCTTGGACTGATGATAGTCTGGTCATATAGGGCCAGTCGCTCAGTTGGTAGAGCACTTTAGCAACAAATGGAAGATCCTAGGTTTGAATCCTAGCTGGTCCATGAAAAATCAATAGGAAATCCTCCAGCTTATGGGTCATGTGATCCCCTGAATTCTTTTCCGTAGCTATGATAAGTAATAAGAGGCATTGGGGAGGAAGCCTGCAAATTACTGAAGCTGCTAAGTTGCAAGATAAAGACTGTGAGTTGAAGCAAGATCGAAAGAAAGATTATAGCTGGCCTGTAATCATACATGAACTTTTAATAACTTTTCTTAAAACTAGTTACTTTTGTTTTGCAACGTTTTTCGTGCTTGCTAAATTATGTGAAGCAATAGGATAATATTCTTCAATTTTGAATCGCTTCCGTATTATTTCAATGATTTTTGTCAAAATTAGTTACACCATTTTGCAAATTTTAAGTTTTTGCTAAATGACACAATTCATTAGAAGGATCACCATTTGCCTCTTGCAGTGGTTTCCCTAAAATCTAAGATACCAATGCGTCCACAGGCATGCTGGATGTGGATGCCTGTGGAGGCGGATGCCCTGTGGGTGCCACCCGGAAGCCAACACAGGCATCCGGATGCCTGTGTTGGCTTCCGGGTGGCACCCATAGGGCGTCCAGGCACTTCCGAACGCCTTCGCGGGTATACACGGGCATACGCCCAGAAAACTTAATTTTTTCACCTTTTTGCAACTTAATTTTTTTTTTAAAATGTGCTAATAACATTTTTTTAATCTATTTTTTGCTCCTAAACCCTAAAAGAGGCCATTCAACCATTCTTCATCTCATTAGTTATTGAACTTATTTCAATTTGAATATTTGTGTCTGTGAAGTTTTAGGTTGAACTATCAAATATGAAATATCTTGAATCTTGATCAATGGTGTAAGTATCATACTATCAAATGATTTATTTTTGTATCTTTGCATACACACACACACACACACACACACGCATCCGCATCCCCTAAAAAAATTTTTCACGCATCCGCGCGCCCAAATCTCGCATCTGCATCCGAATCCGAATTGGTAACTTAGTCTAAAATCTTAAGCTGATGACCAACACTTTAAGGCTTTTGCTACTTTCTTCTATATTCTAGCTATCTTTCAACTTGTGTTGTATTGTAGGAAAATGTTTGGAATCTTTCCTTTTTTTTAAGGGCATAGAATTTAGAAGGGAATCCACTGGGACAAACTCAGAAACAAACATTGTCAAACCCAAAGTTTTTAAACATTATCATCATTATAGAATATCTGCCTTTTTTGTGTCAAAGAACAACATGCATCTCAACTGTGATAATTATGACAAACTATTTAGTGGTCAATAGTTATTATTTAAAAATGTGGCACACTAAATCATGAGCTGATGGAAGACAACAATCCCTTTCTGCATGCCACTTCTAAATACAGTCCTAATATGATGGACTCATTGTGCTGATGTGATTTGTGACTTTCATTTTCTTAGCATTTACAACACCAATTTTATAAGGCTTATCAGCCTCGTTGCCTTTCAGGGTGCAAAAGCTAGTACTGGAATTCTCTCTGTTTTCAATTGTACACTGATTATCTCCTGTGGTAGTTTACATCCAACTATTTGAATCGTACCAGAAAGAATCTCATGCATTAGATCAGTCATTGCAAGGTGTGCTTATTCCCATTATAAGTTGCTGCATAACATCTTTGCAGAGAAATCTTTTGTCAGACATGAAGGGAATTCTGCCCATACAAGCTATAGTTTAAACTTTACACTACCTTTACTGTTTTTCCCATTCCATCCTGAATAACCCATGCTTAATTTCAATGCCAAAAACTCTTATTTATTGGATTCTGTTTCTGGAGCTACCTCATGGTTTATGCTTTGTTGCATGATAAGGATTGATGACAGACTACTTAATTTATTTCCACCTACAGTCATTATATTTCTTTGAAGTAAGGCAATATCTGCCATTCTGAGGGTGGGTCTACTTTTTGAACTTTGTAAAAACATTTTCAATATATTGTGATTTGGGTTTTATTTCAAGGTGAATAGCTAGCAGACAGCCAAAAACAAAATTGTTCTTGACACTTTGGCAAGAACCACGCTTCTCTGTGGCACTTGTTTGATTAGTACAAGCACAAAAATCTCTTTCATGGTAGATTTTTTTCCCAAAAAGATTTCTCCATTTAATTCTAATGCCGTGTGTTTCATTTTTATTTGTTTTTAATTTGCTACTACATGGTTCTTCTTGTTTGAAGTTTCAACTAAATGTAGTATGTACATTATCATTATTATCATCACATGTATCATAATCTTCATCCTCATCATCATACTCATGCCAATCATCATAGTCAACATTCTCCTTCGAACCCAGAAGCAAATGCTGGTATCTACTGATAACCCGAGGATTGTAATACTCATACTCACTGGCTTCGTCAATAGGTAGAATTCCTCTTTCCCAATATTCGCTATTGCCAAGGCATAGTTGAGAAAATAAGCTTTGCAATATGTTGAGGGTTTTTCTTTCCTCGCCTTTCTTCTCTCCCATTAAAAATGCCTTCTCTATATCACAAGACAATGACAGCCAGGAGTCTTGTCTCGAAAACCAGCCCTCATTAACCACACACATATATATCCTCCTCTTTCTACCAGCATGAGAATATCCCTCAAGCATAATCTTGGTCCCATTACAAATGTTGCTCCCTATGGAAGGAGACCCCCAAACCATAGTGCAAAAGATGAATGTGCTGAGCAAATGATGGGTTTTATGAAATGAATGAACCATCTCCTCCACTTGTTTCCTCCGCATGAAATTATAGTCTTCGTTACAATCTATTTTACAGAAGCCATCTGCCATAGAATTTAAATGTGACTTGGGCCATCTCCATGTGAAGCTGCCTTCATCTAGCATTACTAGAATTGTAAGTCCCCAAGGCAATCTCTGCAATCACAGTACTCTTGCTAGATTATTTTCAATAAATAGAAAATAGAACATTTAGAAGTACTTTATTTAGATGCAACGTTTTCAAAATTAGAGGAAATCACAATAGACCAACTAAATTAGAAGGAAATCAGGGAGAAACTAATGAGAATAAAAATATGTGCTTTTGATACCTGCAACCTTTCAACACAACTAATTATAGGACTATCTGCAATAATCATCTCCTTCAGTACTTTCAATTCTCCAATACCCCTTATATTCTGCAGCTTTGGACCTATCGTAATGATAATGCTCTCCAGGCACATTAAAAATTCAATACCTTCTATATTCTGTAGCCTTGTACAACCCCCAATGAAGATTCTCTTCAACCCCTCCAATTCTTTAAAACAAATCATGCCCTGCAGCTTTCTACATTCCTCAATCCAGATTCTTCTCAATCCCTTCAAATGTTCAATAGCTTTTATATTCTTCATCTCTGGACAATACACAATCCATATCTTCTTCAATCCCTTCAATCTTTCAATAGTTGATATATTCTACAGGTTCCGACAATGGCTAGTATAGATCCTCTTGAGGCAACTGGAATGCCCAAAATTCGGCAATTCTGTGATAGTCTTGCATAATTTTATGCGAAACATTTCAAGCTGTAGCAGATCATTGCCCAATACTTTTCTCAACTGTCCACAATTGAACAGCACCAGACATTCTAGCGTGGTTACCCTGGTTATATCCACTTCAATTAGATCTGCTATAGAATAGAGCTTAAGAGATTTAAGGGTGGGACAGAAATGACCACTGATTGAGACCTTTATTTTGAATGAGTCATACAAAGTTATGGCTTCAAGGCTTCTCATACAAAATTGATCATCAGTTGTCGCTCCCCTATCTCTTAAAGTGAATTCCCCTTCTACCTTAAAAGATGCCAACTCTAAAATTTTCGGATTAGTTAGTTCTCTTACAGATCTCAGCAAGCAAGTCCATTGTAAGATTTCGGATCCAAATTGCATGTACAGACTTTCCAGATTTTTTAACATTCCAAACTATCTCACCAATTTGTTCATGTTTGTCATAAACATATTCTCAGAGCAGCAATATAGCTCTTTCAACTTGAGTGGAACCTGGAATTTACAATGAATTAGTTTCAAATTGTTGTGCCTGAATGATAAATAGTCTTACCAGAATGAATTATTTGCTGATGCTACCAAAATTTAACTTTTGATTAAGAAAAAGCATATACCTGCTTATCCCTTTGCCACAGTCTTGCAGGCGATACTCCTTGAAGACTTAAAGTGCAAATTTTGTAGAGGAATCCATTCAGGAATATCCCGCTGACTGGAATTAAACTCAAGTTCAAGCCATTTTAAATCAGTTGATGTCTTTGAATTCTCCAGAAGATATATCATGTGTCCAGCAGTTTCATTGAAATATTTGATTTTTTTACTTGGGACTCCATAAGGATGTTTGGCATTTCAATCTGAATTCAAATTTCTTTAGACTTAGAAAATGTTAATTGCAAGTTACACATAAGGGTTTTAACAGCTAGTAGAAAATGAAGCATTTCCAGCAGGAATTTAAGGCTGGAAAATCCACATACAAGATCTGTAGGACGCCACAGCCGACAAGGTTTGGTCATCTCACTATCTGCCATTTCTCTGCCCAAGTCACGCAGGTGGTCATGCATTCTCAAAACAAATGTTGGCTCATAATCATATTTTCTATAGGTATTCAACCAATCAAAATCAAGTTGCAGTTCAATGAGGCACTTGTCTTTGAGGATCTGAAGTGCATGTTCGGCTCTACACCTTGAAGCTTTCCATATACTTGTGGCTGTGCTCACCTTTTTCCCTATGAAAAAGCACGTTATAGCCATAAAGATCCATTTTTCATCCTCTTGCAGAGCATCATAGCTTATCTTAAGTGTATCTTTTATGTCTTTGTGTAGTCCTGTCTCAGCATCTAATTGTAACTTCCAATAAGCCTTGTCACTGCCAAAAACATGTCCACCCATTACTCATAGAGCAAGAGGTAAACATCCACATGCTTGGACAAAGTTATCTACCAAATGCTCAAACCCACTTTTACAAGATTGTCTATGAACTGTGTGCCAACAGAAGTGCTGTCTGCTATGCTGTGGATTCATTTGTTTCATCTTATAATGGACTCTTATGCCAGCCTGTATAAGAAGCCTCTAATCACGGGTTGTGACAATCACCAAACTGTTGGGATTGAGGGCATCTACGGGTACTAGGGCATCTAACTATTTCTGATGATCAGCATCATCTACAACTATAAGGAACCTTGATTCACCATTCCTTTGCACATTATATTGGATCACGACAATTCCATCTTCTAGACTAGGAAATGAATTTTTAATTCTTAGAAAACAGATCAGTGAGAAGCTTGTAAAATTCTATTGCAGTTACTGATTATTAATCTCCTCTCTTATAAAGATTATTTAACTAGCGAAACTTAATTCACAACAAATATTGAATAATAACACAACTGCAACTTCACAAATAAAAACACAGATGCAAAATATGCAACACAATGAACACGATATTTTTGGACAGATTGTCCTTGGAAAAATCCCAAAGGGAAAACCGTACTGCAAATGAGGAACTTATATTAAATTTTAGCAAATTCAGAGATACAAAAACTGTTTGCCTCTTTCTGGCAGGGCTTCGACGATCTCCCGATTTCTCCTGCTAAGATCCCACAATTGTTATCCCCAACGCTATCACTACACCCATGCTAACACTGCAAGACTATTTGCTAACACTGCAAATGCTTCTCAAACTTGTGTTCTCCAAATGCCCAATGACCCCCGTTTATACTACCCTCATTGGAAAACCGACCGAGATTTATTCTCAATCAACAACTGAGATAAATAACAACTTAACAACTAATAACAAATTGGTTGGAAGGTGTCCCTAAAAGAGTCAAATAATTAAATAATAATTGTCCCCATTCCCAACAACAAAATAATTATTATCTAATTCTTGGGTATGGACGAACAACTGTCCAAGCTACCCCAACTAACACTCCCTCTTAGCGAGGAAGTTGTTCTGCATAACACCCAACTTATCTTTGAAGATGAATTTCGCCTTCCCCAATGTCCTAGTCAAAATGTTTGCTACCTGCTGCTATGTAGGTATGTACTGTAGCTGAACAATCCCCAGTTGTACACAATCCTTGATGAAATGATACTTGATGTCTATATGTTTTGACCTATCATGAAACACAAGATTCTTAGATAATTTAATGCAACTTTGATTGTCGCAGTGTATCACAGTAGTCTCAACCCTCTGACCAAACAAGGCTACTAGCAACTTTCGAAGCCATATAGCTCCACATGTCGCCATGTTAGCTGCTATGTATTCTAATTTTGTAGAACTTAGAGCCACAAACTTTTGCTTCTTGTTGAATCAAGAGACAACTCCTTATCCCAAATTGAAGCAACACCTTGAAGTGCTTTTCTTGTCCCCTGTACTACCAGCCCAATCTGTGTCAATATAGCCTATCAACTTGATTCCTTCACCTTGAGCATATTTGATCCCATACTCAATTGTACCACACAAATAATGCAACACATGCTTTGTTGTTGTCCAATGCACTCTCTATGGCTCAACCATGAACTGACTAAGAGAGTTTACCACAAAAGCTATGTTTGGCCTAGTGTTGACCAAATACATGAGAGAACTAACTAATTGCCTATATAAGGTGAGATCTACATCTTTCTCCCTGGATGTGTCTACCTTCTTCCAATCCATGATCATGGGTGTAGACATGGCTTTGTGATCCTCCATCTTGTATCTCTTCAAGTTTTCACTGCAATATTTCCCTTGTCTAAGGAAAATCTTTCCATATGTCTACCAAACCTCCATGCCTAGAAAGTGGTGCATAAGTCCCAAATCTTTCATCTCAAACTTTGCCACAAGGTCCCCCTTGCACTCCTCTATGAGCCCTAGTGAACCTGTTAAAAACAAGTCATCCACATATAGTACAAGAATGAGAACCTCACCCCCAACCACCAAGTAGTAGAGGTTAGCATCTGCCTCACTCTTCACAAAGCCCATTCCTTGTAAGTATGAATCAATGCACTCATACCATGCCCTGGGAACCTGCTTGAGCCCATACAAAGCTCTTTTTAATTTTCACAGTGGGTTTCTTGACTGTGTGCTACAAAGCCTTTTGGTTGTTCCATGTATACTTCCTCTTTCAACTCGCCATTAAGGAATGTTGTCTTGACATCCATTTGATGAATATGTCATCCTATATGTGTTGCAAATGAGATCACAGCTCGTATAGAAGTATACCTGGCCATCGGAGAAAATGTCTCCTCATGGTCTATTCTCTCCTTCTGAGAGAACCCCTTTGCCACGAACCTTGCCTTGTATTTCTCGATGCTACCATCTGCACCATGCTTGATCTTATAGATCCAATGTGATCCAACTACAGTCCTATCTGTTGGTCTAGGCACAACCTCCCTCACATCGTTTTGCCTTATTGAGGTATATTCCTCAACCATTGCATCTCACAACACCCAATGTTGTGCAGCCTCGTTATAGCTGGAAGGCTCACTATCTACCATCTGACTGACTAATGTCACATAGTCATTAAACTTGGTTTGTTGTCTCGATTGTCTCGTACTCATCCTAGGAGCTCCCACTAACTCTTGAGTATCCTTATGTGTCTGGTGAACCTCACAGTTCCTACTACCAATTGTGGAGGAGAAGCATCAACCTCCATGTCTTCTTGATGCATTTCTTGCCGCACCTATTCCTCTATACTCTGCGAACTCTCACCACCTAAGCCTGTGCTTGTACTAGTAACTGTACTTGAGCTTTTCTACCCTTGATTTGGTTGAGCGATCCTTGGAGCTTCTGGTGGCTTCTCACTCTGATCATCTGCTGGAAGATCTCTGGACCTCCTAAATGCCTTGTCCTCCATGAATTTGACATCATGTTTGACTATAATCCTTCTTGTCCCTGGAATAAATATTTGATATGCCTTTGAGGTCCCACTGTACCCCACGAAGTACCCCCTCTCTGCAGTCTCATCTAACTAGGTATGTGTATCCCTTGGAATGTGACAATATGCCAAACTTCCAAATATCTTGAAGTGGCTGACATCTGGCTTCTTTCTTGTGAATGCCTCCTCTAATGTCATCTTGCCCAAAACCTTATGTGGAACCTTGTTCTGTATGTATATTGTCGTACTACATGCCTCTACCCATAAGTAACATGGCATGTCCTAGTCATGTAGCATAGCCCTTGCTACCTCCGATATGGAACAATTCTTCCTCTCAGTAACCCCATTCTATTGTGGGTTGTAAGGAACAATCCACTCTCTTGATTCCTTCCCTAGTACAGAACTCTTGGAACTCATTCCCTTTGTACTCACCTCCATTGTTTGACTGAAGAACCTTATCTTCCTTCCTGTCGTGTTCTCCACAAGAGCCTTGAATAGCACCACTGTCTATGTAGTCTTGGACTAAGTGTTATAAATGCACACATTGTTCAATGTCATGACCAAGCACACAATGGTATTGGAGAAACTTTGATCCATCATACCAACAAGGGTATGGATGATTACCAGGGAAAGGCAACATTTCAAGGAGAGTCATTAGGTTGTCCTTTAACAACCTTTGCAGGACACTCTCATAAGAATCAGTCAATTTTGTGAATGTCTAACTCTATTGTAGTTCTGTTAAAAACTAGTTCCTCTTCAAGGGTTGTGGGAGAGCCATGACACTAGCCAAAACATTGTTCTTTTGGAACCCTTTAGACTAAGATGTCCCTCCATAGGCATTTGAGCAATAATCCCCCAATTAAGCCATAGTGTACTGATTAAATTCGTACACCATAGTATAGGAATCCAAAAAGAATCACCACAAAAATGTTGAGTGACTAATCATGTACCAAGATCCCCATGTAGAGAAAGCATCACGCCTCCTCTCACCATGCACAAAGAATACATGTAGAGCTACAACTATCTAATTCAAAGTTACCCCCCAAAAAACTAGGTTCTAGAAAATAACTCTTTAGTAGATCCTCAAAAGGGAAAGATTTTTCCTTGACCCTATAAAACCCACAAAAGCACTATGTTCGAACACACCCATGCAGATCCATACCCACTTCACATCTAGAAGACTCAAAAGTATGAAAAAGTATCAAACAACTTAACCCATAACAATGGATTGTCATAGATGAGCATCACCACATATTTTTAAGGAAAATCTATAAACCCCTCAGATCCAAGGAACATGAATCCAAACCATACAAGTGCAATCATCCGAGAGGAAATAGCGGTATAGGAATTCAAGGCCCACTTGTATATCAACTCCACAACCACCATCAACATGTGCATCTAAGAGAGATGGGCTATTCTAGAATCTTCCAGATCATCCAATAGTCAAATCCATAGCCTCCATGCATTCAAGGTAATAAAAGAAATACCTTCTAATACCCATGCATTAGGAATTATTCTATTGTCAACCATGAGCTACAAATCAATATCATATTAAATGAAAGCACATGATCAACTCCACAAAACTCCATTTTCTCTATCTTCACTATCCTTCAAAATACCTGTTGTTTCCTAAAAAACTAAATGAATTTCAAGGCTTCATTCATCAAAGGATTAATCATCAGCCAATTCCTTCAAAACAAATTTCAAGCTTTCCAAGCGAATAAATTTTACTAGAATAAATACCTAGAACTAGAAACACCATGAATTCTCACATGCAAGCAACATGTGAGTCACAAAACTAAGCTCTAATACCAATTAAAGGGAAAATGGAGAATCCTAGAAAGCCATTTGAGATTAGTATGCACATCCATTATCTAAAAATTTCTTTAATAGCTTCCAAAAAACTAAAACAACAACATACTAATATGTCTTAAAATTGAAAACAAACATAGTTGATTTCCCACAATTAAAGCCTTAGAGAAAGGTGATTGCAAATTACAAATCTAAGAAAAAATTAACATCATTACAATATACAAATTTAATACTTAAAAATTGTGAAACTAGAAGAATGAGACAAAAGAAAAAAAAAAACATAGATATACATGGGGAAAGGTAAAAAACCCCCACACTCCAAAACATCAAGCCACTTATTATTTAACAACAAGTTACAATACATTTTCAGGCTCTAAGCCTTCATATGGAGATTTACATCTTGTTCCATCCTGGAGAATATCTTATCATAGCATAACCCATGTAAAATGAGCTCATCTCCTCTCTTTTAAATCAAATAAAAAATCAACATATATAGAGCCCACAAAGAGGTAGGTGCCCACGGTTTCCAAAACCATCTTCAACACCTAAGAGGTAAGTTGTGTCATAAAGTGAACAACACACTACTTCCATTACATGTTTCTCATAGAAACTTCTAAGGAAACAACACCTATCTCATCCATAATAGTTATCTTGCCAAATAAAATGTAAGTACAACATAGAAATTACCATGAATAGGAATAGGCGCCTTCCTTACCTCACACCACTTGTTGAAAGTGAACTCCACCATAATTGTCAATTGCTAAAATATAACTCCAATGTACATAATAGAAATTGCAAACCAAGACTCTTTAGTCAACATAGGAAATCATCAAATCAATTTCCACTTCAAATTGGAAATATATAAAACATTTTCCCAAAACTTAGAATCTTCCAAGAGGGTGCCAACTTCCTAAAAAAGAATAAATATGTCATCTCATCATCTACCATGTAGGATGCCACCTCACCAAGAGGTCACACTATGTAAATGAAAACTTAGGAATTTAAAAACTTAGGATAAATAACTTAATTAAATAATTCAACATGTTAGGACTCTAAGGTTGATATGCCTTAATCCCAACATACTCTAGGTCATGAAGCTCATAGGAGTTCACAACATCAAGACAAACACTTTGAGTATCAAAAGGTTGAATGATTCACATCGGGTTTACCAAATTGTGGAGAAGGGAAAACTCGCCAACCTCAAGACAAGTTAAACTCTCAAGGGATGAACTACCCCTTGCACCATCTCACTTCTACTAGCACTCTGGTGAGCTATAGGATCGAGATAATTTTAATAATAAAGGAAAGTTCTAACATTTAAATGATATGATGTAGAGAATAAAAGAACAAAATTAAATTAACTATACTAGCTGATAAAAATGTTTTGACTAATGAAAATGAAAGTGCTAGCTAACTCCTCTAACTATCGAGCTCTACAAGGTCACTATCCAAGACATACGTGTGGAGCAAGGATGACACCGCAGGTACATGACACTAGCATGGTGCATGTACATCCCATATAGAAAAAGTAAAGAGGATGATATTAACAATAGGAAAAATAATTAAAGTAACAAAAAGAAAACTACATTGCATAAAACCAAAAATAGAAATGCAACTAATGCTATGTAAATGATACAAAACAAGAGATGATAGAAAAGAATGTTCTCACAATGAATGAGAGTTTATGAAACTAATAAGATACTCTAGTTCTCCTTCCAATGAATCCGCACACACAGAAACAACAAAAAATGTTGTTGGGTGGCTATTTGGAGACTTGCCTCAATTAAGTCCCTTCTTTGGTGTTTCTGCCTCCACAATTGATAAATAGACAAGATAATAGTGACAGATAACCACAAGGATAAATAGACAAGAGACAAAGATAATAATATTGCAAGAATATGATCAAGTAAATATGATATGCTTGACAAACACAAATGAAAGTTTTGTGAGTACCCCCTTCATAGTTACAAAGAAAAATCTCTATGGAGTGAAGGCAAGGATAACCAAGATGATGGAAACCGTGATAATTTAAGTTGTTTGAATACAATAAGTTTCTCAAGAAAGCATGCGAGTATTGTTAAGATGAAGAGAAAGTGAAGCAATGTGAAGGAAAACCCAAGACAGTGTCCAAGAAGGCCAAATGAAGTGAAAACATGCAGTTTTAAGTTGTTGGTTCAAATCTTGGCATTGGTGGGCAGTGGTATGAGGTGATACACTATAGGAGTGGTAGTTGTAAAATCTCAATGGCTCACTGCACATATGTAGATTCATAGGATGAATGAGCACAACATAGACACCTCTATGACACACATGCTTCCTATGTTGACTAGGCCGCATGGCCAAGAATTGGAATGAGAAAGAACAAGGAAAAGGTGGGGTTGGCATGGAGGCTTATGTGGAATTTTGTCTTTCAGCTAAGGTAGGAGCATTACATAATGGTATATTACACAAGGGTGTGAATTTACAATATTGTACAATAACATTTTTGTAAGCGATAGTAAATACATTGCATACTTATAAAGATTGATCAAGAGAAGCAAGACACCTCATTGTTATAGGCAATAGAAGAAGATTGAAGCATATTTTTCAGTGCTATATTAGAGACATCAATATATCAAAGATAGCAGTGATACTTTATCTTATATATCATATAGCATCAATTATTATCATTCTACTTGTTATTAGAATCTTTTTAGGAAACAAGTCTCTTGTAATTAAAATTTGAGTGTTAATTTCCCCTATTTTCTAAGTATTAAACTAAGGGGACATTACAATATGTTTCATGTAGCTTTGTGGATCCAAACCATTCTCATGTTGTCTTGCAATATGACTCTTTGATAATATGCGGCCAAACATGCTCGTGTTGTCTTACAATATGGCTCTTTGATAATATGTGGCCAAACATGCTATGTTCAAGCATGGGATCTTGATTTTCATCTCGAAGGCAATACTAAATCAAAATATCCTATATGGGTGGAATTCCCTTTCCTCAACCTTGCATTTGGCCCCTTCTTGCAAGACAGTGCATCTCAATTAGGTAAGGTGCTTTGGTGGAAACATCATTCTGGAAAATTGGGCCATCTTACATATATATACTAGAGTTTGCATTGAAAAATGGAGTTGACACAATCTCTTCTAGACTCTATTACACCAATTAGACCTAGTTTTGAATTTGACCAGCAACTCCCCCATCTTAACAAGACCAATGCCTATTTCAATTGTTGTAGGGAACACCGCCTAATTTGCATTGTCCTTTCTATAAACCTCAAATGATTCAGTCTCCTCCTACCAACTTCCTCCCTATGTACAATTATCCAATTGAAATACAAGTAATATTTCTCTTGTTTCTAAACCACCTCTCCCTATAACATCTTATCCTCCTCCAATCCACCCATTCCACCCACCATCCCTTCATCTCCTTGATAGCCACTCTCCCCTTAGGTTCCAAATCATATTATATTTGTCATGTAATTATATAAAGAAAACCATAAATAGTTAGATTCATAACTTAAAATCCTTTTTGTAATCAAAAAAATTAGACAACTATGACCAAAGGAAAAAACTTAACCATAGAACCAAAAAACCTCAACCTATTTGATCTTAGGTCATTGATAAGAATAACTAATGATCACTATTTTAGAAAATGACAAATTATTTAGGAATCATATTCAACTAAGTAGAGGCAAGCAAGAATAATAATGGGAATTGATGAATGTCTTGGGAAATCTCATGAATACTCTTATAGATAATCATATGCCATACTCTAATCTACAAAGTGAAAAAGCCCAAACATAGCAGCCAACATAGGATCTCATGAACTAAATGTGTCAAGTCATAGCATTAAGAGACCATAAAAATGGTCAATTGTCTAACAAGACAAACAACAGTAAACAAGCATCAACTGCAAGAAATAATAATACCAAAATTCAAATATAATTGATGAAGAAAATAGATTTGGGCAATGAAGAATGTAACAAAATAATATACATGTGAATCTCAAATTTATATGAATGTTTAATTCAAAAATTAGTAACAGAGCTATAGGAAATTGCAAAAGGAACATATATTGTGAGAAACCTGAAAAGTCATTCCACTAGGAAATGAAGCATGCCAAGCCCAATCAAGATGTATTGTCAGAGGAAATGCAATTGGAAAAAAATAAATAGAAAAATATTTAATGGCAGTGTTGAAAAGAGGAGATAGAACAAGGAAGGGAAATAAAGGGCCCAGAGTGCTTGTCAAAACAAACACAAAAGATGAGGAAAATGATTAATTTTCAGAAACATAATAACAAGTGCGTTAAGAAATATGCAAACCTATAGTAGGATATAGCAAAATTATTATAAAATGTAAAAACACAATAAGGTACCTATAAAACTAATATATAATCTATTAATCTTAAAAAGAAAAATCAACACAAAGAAAAGAATCACAATTTAAAAAATCAAGATTTTTTTTCCCTAGAAGACTAAATGTTGGGTTGATTCCTTGAGTCAAAAGCTCTTGTCAATATTGTTTATTTATATGGAGTCTGCCAAGAACCCTAAATCTCAGAATCCCCAAAAGAATCTGTATATGAAATTCTTTTATCTTAAAATACTAGATTTATGTTTTGACAATACAGTAGGTATCATAAAACGGAATAGATGAGCCTCTTCTTAAAATTCATAGAGAATGTGCAAATCCAAACAAAAACGTCAATTTTTAAATAAATGGCCAAGTCAGACTCAAGATTTCTCATGCCTTTACTAAGTTACTCAATATTCAATATCCCCGCATCTTTTCAACCCAAAATGTCAACGATCCTCGAAAGGAAAAAATGTAGGAAGAAGTCACTTAATAATGTTACAAACTAGCAATTGCACCTCAATAAGGTGCAATAGTTACACTGATAGGAGGACATATTAGGCTAATATATTGAAGGATCTTTTCCAATAACTTTTTTTTAATATATTGAAGGGTGGTGAGAAATATTTAAGTAATTTTAATGCATTGTAAGAGGACAATTAACTTAAATCTTACAAAAACCGTTAATGTTTTTTCCCCCAAAAAAAACCGTATCATTGGACATGTCCAAATTAAGAAAACATAAATTATATTAAACTTAAGAGAGAAACATCTATCTCGACGTAAAATCTCATATAAAGTTTCAAAATTGTAAAAGAATATTTCTATAATTATAACGTTGTAAAAAATAATAAATTCTCTAACAAATTATATTATAGTTCATATAATTTGTTGTATTAAATAGTTCATATATTGTTTTTATAGATTTTTACTTCGATGTTTTAAAATCAATAGGTTGATGTTTAGTTGAAAATGAAATAGCTAAAAACAAATTAAGCATCTCTCCTCTGGCTAAAAATCAATAAGGATTTACATGTGGACTTTGAATTAACTAAAATTAAATAAGCATTTACTTGTATCAAAATACAAATAAAACTAAAAATGGAATATCTTGTGTCTAATACATATTATGTTTTGTTTTTATGCCATTTTTATAACCTCTATTGAGCCCTCAACCTATATAGTAGCAATTAAAACCAATCTTTAAAAACAAATTAAGGTGAGCACCAACCCAAAAATCACACATGGAGTGTGATTTCTTTCTAGACACATCTCACTCCAATAACACCCAAACATCTCACCCAAATATCCTAACAATATAAGGTATATATTTGTTTTTGTGGTAACCAAATATCTCACCAAAGCAACCTAACAATCTCTTTTGTATATTGATTATAGAGATACCCAATTATCACTTTCAAATAACCTGATAACATGGAGTGTGATTTCTTTCAAGTACGTGCCTGAAGAAACTCACAAAAAAATTCTAAAACACTATTAACTTGAGCCAAGAATATTCTTTGAAATCAAATTTATTAAGTAAATAGTTAGGCCTAAAAGGCATAAATGGTACAAAATAAGCCTAAATGGTTTGTAGAGAAGAGTCCAAATTGGTTTTTCAACAACCCCAATGACAGTTTTGTAAATTAAGAAACATGTTGAGTGGGGTTTTGAGTAGGTCTTTGGTTCAAATCCCTTAAAGAAAAGCTCAATCATTTAAGGTTTTTGAGTGGGTCTTTGGTTTGAATCTTGTGAAGGAAAAGCTCAATCTTTTTAAATTTTTTAGTGGGTCCTTTGGTTAAAAACTTATGAAGGCAAATCTCGATTGTTTAAACAATGTTCATGATTATCTTAAGAAACATATTTCAAACTTCACAAGATTTCAACATAAAAGCTTAATCTACATCCTTCACCAAACAACAATAGTATTTGTTAACCAAAACATAGAAGTGAAAATGTCTAAAAGATTGAATTGAAGATTAATTGATGAAAGCATACCCAATTTCACACAATCATACAGTCAATTTTAAATGGAGGGACATTGCAATTTATGTATTTGCTAATTATTTTTTATCTTTAGTGCCAAGGTAGCTACCCACTCAATAATAGGGAGGCTTGACGTGTGGATAACTATGTGAGATGATAGGATTATATGTAAATAAATGTTTATAATTGTTATCTCTATTGAGCATTTAAGGTTGTCATTAGTACCAAAGGTTTGTAAAGATATCGGTTGGTCACTTACATTAAGCTAATCGGTAACATGAAGCAAAATAGACTAGTCGGTAAAGCTTATATACCGAGCAACAGACAGTTTACCGAGCACCGGCAGACACCGACACCAACACCGACATACAGTAAACACCGAGCATTGTAGTATATACCGAGCAGTTTATATAGTGTTTACTGACGATCATAGAAAATGACATAGTAATCTGAAATGGCACATACTTCTATGCAAATGGTTACAACGGCTCATAAAATGTTTTACCAAGATCAAGGAACATTTAATGTGATGATATTCATTAAATGCAACGTATATCTTTTGTAATAGTTGATCTAGGTTATTATTGTACACCGTAGATCTTAGGGTTATAACTATATTGTGTAACCTAATTTTGTTAAAGCGGTAAAAACAAAACACTATATATTTAGTGTGTCCGCATCATTTTTGGTGTGAGCTGATATATGAATCACGGAGCACTTGAAGCAATTGCCTAACTTCAAGTCTATCAGTTAACAGAGCATAACCAAGTACAGAGGAATTCAGATTGAGTAGAATCAGCAGAGGCTACTGAGCAGTTCAGAGCAGAGATTCATCACAAGTAAGGTGATATTTTATCAAAACTTATAGATTTGTATCAAACAATTGAGTTGTCAAATAGCAGATAATTGCCTATTGCTTTCTAACAATTGTAATAGAGTTTTGGATAAAATCTCTTAACAGAGTAGACTTAACAATCTTATGTAAATCTCTTAACCGAGTGCACACTTCATTAGTGTTGTTAAAATCCTATAACTAGGTAGATCTAGCCGATCTAACATGTCACTCCTAATAGGGTGAGATCACCAGAAGTGATCAAAACTTGTAGCCCTAACAGGCAAAACTTTTCTATCTGCAGTAGTGAAGAATTTGTGGGTGTCATCCCCACCATAGTTTTTACGTTCTAACAAGGGTTTCTGCATTACCAAAAAACTTGTGTTATGTGATTGTCATATTGATGTCATGTTGTTTACTTACATAAGCTAAATGGATGATTGATTCATGCAATTAGATTCAAATTATTTTGGTCGGTTACCACTGTTTACAATTATAGATCTGAAAGTTTTCAAGTGAAGTTTCTGAAGGCACTGATTCACCCCCTCCCCTCTTAGTACCTATCTCTCCTAATTCCAACAATTGGTATTAGAGCATAGTTCTCTTATTGAATAGTTTAACCACTAAAGGGTAAAGATCTAAGTCATGGAGAGATACAAGCTTGACAAGACTATTGAGAATCAGAAGATACAAATGCAAATGTTTGTGGAACAGTATAAGCAAGCCAAGGAAGGATTGAAGAAATTACTGGTTGAAAGGAAGAACCTAGCTATTCTAAAAAATGAGATCAGTTACCATGAAGAACCTATTGATGAAATGTTCGAGCATATTGGATCTAGTTCTGGAAGCATCTTTGATGGATCTGAAAGCATAATCACTGATCTATTTGAACAGAATCAATATTTAACTGATCAAGTGAAAGCACTACAAATCGGTCAAGAATCTCAAATGGTGAGAATGGTAGAAACAATGAACAAAGCAAAACAAGCCAAGCAAGAAAGGAATTTGGCAATCGATGATCGAAGACAGATGACTAAACAACTTCAAGCTAAAGAGACTGAGATACAAAGACTCACTGACCGACATTTCCAAGTAACTAATCAAATGATGACTGTGAATTAAGAGGTAAACCGAGTGAATGCAGAATTGTCAAGAACACTAGAAGCTATTGCAAGAATCAGAGAAGAGAATGAGAAGCTAAGAAATGAAGTGAAAAATCAATAGCAACAAAATGAAATGAAGAAACTTGCTGAGGATAGCTCTAAGAAGATTGATGAATTTTTGACTAATTAGAGAAGATTTGGAAGTAAAGCTGGTATAGGCTACACCGGTAAAGGAGAATCATCACAACAAGCTAAACAAGTCAACATCAGTCAAAATAAAAAATCTAAACTGTTGGCATGTTATCATTGTGGAAAATCGGGACATACATCTAATGTGTGTAGAAGCAAGTTACAAGGTAAACCTCCTGCCACTCCTAAGTTCAATGGATATTGCTATTACTATGGAAAGTTTGGACATCCAGCTTATGAGTGTAGAGTTAAACAAAATGATATTTCTAATAATACCACTATGGATAAAATATGCTATACTTGCAACAAGCATGGACACACTGCACGAGAATGTAAGGCGAAAATGAAACAAGTCTGGACACCTAAGGAGAAACCACAACGCAGGCCATATCAACCGAAGAGACAAGGTAACTATTATGTTTGGGATTATAATACATGGGCGAACTGCTCTTCTTGTGGTAGATATGGACACATTGCAGCAAATTGTTATAGAAAGAGTCAGATTGGACAATCAAGAAGCTGGACAAGCACTGGGATGGCTTGCATGCACTGTCATAAGGTTGGTCATATAAGAAAGAACTGTAGAGACCATACACTAGATGAAAACCATATATTTGAAAGTGGATATACTATTGTAGATATCACGAAGTTAAGGAACACTATGTGGAAGAAGGCATCTAATGAGAATGCTGAGTCAAGTAATGTTGTCGGTGAATCCTTGTCCACTGGATTGGGTGACATCGGTACCTCCACTTAAGGTGAAATAGGTATGTATGGGACTGACATTTCAAATGATCACATTTTACATACAGTTCTTTATGCATAATGTTCTTATACCAAATCAACATGGATAAAGATGCACTATGGTTTAGTTATCATGAGCTAACAATGTTATACAAAAGAGAGACTGAGAGTTGGTTACCTATCGGTAATCACTATCTAAGGTTAACCGAGCACATGTATCAACCGATGAAGAAATTCTATGTTAACCAAGCGGATGAAAAATTTTAGTTGTCACCGAGCTGACAGCTATTTTGTACCGAAAGTTAGATCAAGCATTTATTGCAAGAAAGTTCGAGTGGGAATATCGAAAAGTCTATAAATACACGGGAATAGAGTTCATTTTTACATTGCGATTTTGAAGAGCGGAGAATTCAAAGAGTAGAGTTCGAGCTAAAATATTTTTAGAAGGATTCAAGGCTACTTTAGATTGAACCAATATCACTCTTCACGATACCGAGTAAGTTCATTTGCCATCAAACATTCTTTATCCTGCTGCTTGCCGAAACCCTAGAATCGATTTATGGCATCTACATTGTCGGCAAGCAAATCTCAAAGTGTTGAGGAGGAAGTTAATCTAATCATTAGGGAAAATTTTGACGAACCTAAGTTTAAGCCACATCCCAAGGTCGCAACACAAATAGATACAATGGGCACTTTTTCGAGCATACCAAAAAGGGTTTTATTGACAAAAGACATAAGATCATATATTCATTGCAAAATCAGAGAAGTTGGAGATTTTGAAACTATTGCAGCATATCAACAACTCTATGGCTCCGATGGAAAAATGAAATCAGATTACAAGAAGATCAAGGAATCAGGGTTATCATGTTTTATACACTTTCCGCAATCATTTAAATCAGATTGGATCAGAATCATTTTGAGCAGGGACCACGATGACAAATTCTGGCTGGATAAACCGATTGAGGTCAACAAGAAAATGATTAGTAGGGTTACTGGGCTCCCTACAACCGACAAGGCTAAGGCTTTCCATAGTTCATCACGACCGGATATTGAGAAATATATTGGAGCACAATGGGATGGTCAGGCATTGAAGATTTCGACAATCAAAGACCCAACAGTCAAATTTGTAGCACATGTGATCGGGTATAAGTTATTTCAATCAAGCAAACTCAACAACATACCCTGCAGTGCAGTAGACATGGCACACAAAATTGTGGTAAAAGGTCACCAGGTTGATCTTGCTGAGGTACTATTTCATCAACTTCAGGAGAATATGAAGACCATAAGGAAAAAGAAGTCTAACACATGTAAGTTCAGATCTCTACTTGCATGCATATTTTTCTATCTACAAAAGTATGTACCTGGCACCGGTAAAGTAAATTGGATACCGAATATACTGATAACAAAATAGATTAGTGAAATGATGAATAAGTTAGGAGATACGTTGAATATAGAGTTTAATGCATACTTCAAAGAGTTTCATTCTAAAATGCATAAAAGAAGCACAATTCCAAGGGAATTAGTTTAGAGATTTGAGAATGATATATGTTTTGTAGTCAACATAGATTATACTTTGATAAAAGCTGTTGAACCTAGGATAAAATGGTTGGCACCGATGGGATATGAAATGAACCACGATTTCGCACTGAAATCTATTAATGCATTGCTTACACTACCAAAAGATCCCATTGCCACTAGGTTCGGAGTATATGAAGAGGCCAAATCTAGAATTTCAACAAATATTGAGAACAGTAAAATAACTAGAAAGGTAAAGAAGATGAAGAAAAATCTCACTGCTAAATATGGAGATGGGTTTGAGACATCTGAAGAGACACCGGTTGAACAGGCAACCGAAGGTCAGTTATAGTTAGTTGACAAACCATATGATAGTGAGGAGACCGAGTCTGACAAAGAAGAAGATCCCACACCGGTTCCTCCACTTGAAATTCCTATAAAGAAGCAGTCACCTGTACATGAAGGTATGAAGACACGATCCTCAACTGTAGCACCACCAACTGATAAGGAAGAAGCATAGAAAGTAACAGAAAAGAGAGCAACTACACCGACAAAGAAATACATTAAGAGAAAGAACAAGGCTGTAGCTGAGGCACCAAATAAAAGGAGAAAATTCATAAGAAATAAAGAAGATCTTGAGGAAACTGAGACAGAAGATGATGTCAATCAATTCAAAGTGGTAAGTAACAAGACAAAAACAATAGATGAAATCATTGAAGACATAATTGAACATGAAGACCTCACTGATCCCTTACTAGACAGATTTGACAAGATGTCAAAAGAAGATCAAACCAAGATTGAAGAGGCTGTCATCCAAATGATGCTAAAATTCAAGAAAGTTCCAATGGAATTTGCCTGTGCATTACCGAAAAAGTTGGATGACAGAATTACTAAAAAATGGGCTATTGCACTAGACACCAAGAAGAGAAAGAGAGAACGCTCTCTAGTTCGAGCAGCCTCACATTTAAGTTTTGGAGAAGTTCGTGAATACTTGACCAAATACCAAGCAAACTTTATGATCAAGAATAGAGCCTTGATGATCATGGATGAAAATGTAGCAGATATGGATACCACAACCGATTCTATGTGGACATCAATTTTGAAGGCCGAAGAAAAAGCTGAGCAAGAAGCATTTTTGAACTTGTTTAAGAAGAGACACTATTCCAAAGATAAAGGTATTTGCATTGATGAGGGAACAACAAAGAAATCAAAGAATACCAGTATATCAGTTACCGAGGCAATTGATATCACCGAGGACAAGGAAGAAATAAGTATTTCATAGGATGCACCGGATAAACTTGAAGTTCAACTAGAGAAGAAAACCAATGACGATGTACTCGTTAAGGACATCACATATGGTGATCCTGATGACCAAGATGATGAAGATGTAAATATTGCACCAAATAAAGATGAAGCACTAGACACTGAATGTCTATTTACATCACTATCGGGTGAACTCCCTGTACTTGCAGAAGCAGCTGAAATTCTTTCCCAAGTACAACCTGATGGCTCAGATCTCGAGCAAAAAAAAGACATTACAGGGGATCAAGACACAGAGAAACCTGCAGGAACAGATGAGCCTACACAAATAGAGGCACCTTCCATCAAGGTAAAGGAAACAAAAGAAACAAAGGAAACATAGGTGATCCCACTTGACACCACATTCGAGACTCCTACTATATCAACTGAGACTACAGCTACTAAGGAGCAAAAGAAGGAAGAACGTGTGTTAACCGGGAAGGATACTCTGAAATATGGAGATAAAAATATTGCTATTATTGAGAAGAAATCACCTCTAGCATCAGAGAAGAAGAAGAAGAAGAAAGGAAAAGGTCCAGTCACCCTAGATGAAGTGATCATTATCCCTGAGTGTGACCTGAGGACCCTAAGTCCTGAAGACTTGAGTAAATATGGGGAATTATGTACAAGAAAGGCAGCGCAAGAAAAGTTGAAGCAAGAACACAAATGAAAATAAATCTTAACAGACGTGCAGGATATCCTCCAACAGGTAGTACCTGAGGTGAATATTGATGAGGATACGCCTATCATAGATCAACTTGCTACACTTGTCGAGAAGATCAATGACCTGAATATTGATGCAGACAAAAGGATTGAAGAAAAGGCAGAATCAAGGATTCAAAACAAATTAGCTGAGAAAATAAGCCTAGAAGTGGCATTGAAGAAGGTCAAATTATCTGAGGCAATCACCGAGATAAAAACCATCACCCAGTTAATTTGTCAATATTTATTGAAGCTTTGTACTATAGACACCTTCATTGTTGAAGTCAGTGAAAAGATCAAAGGATTGGAAGCATAAATACAGTTGAGTACAAATGCAGCTATAACCGAGCCTCATGCTTTCTTAAAGCACATTCACTGAGTTCAAGAACTCCGACGGTTGATAGCAGATTTGAAGAAACAAGAAGAGCACATAACAGATCAGGTTACTGAGTTGCAAATTGAACTCATTCCATACCTGAAATTTTTTGAAGCACATATTGTCAAAGCCGAGCTACTAGTAGCAACACCAGAAATTTTGATGTTAGCTAACATCTTTGACATGCATGCACAAGTCAGTCTTGAGCACATCACTCTCACCAACTTGAAAGAGGAATGGGACAACCTCTTGGAGTCAGTGAAGAAAACCCATCAGCATATTTTTGACAAGATGTGAGTATACTAAATTTTTTTTGTATTTGGCATTACTATCAAAAAGGAGGAAAACAATGTATAAGTTGTTATGCCAAATCTGTACATAGATGCTACGTATACTACATATTACCAGGAGCATGCACCGAGGGGGAGTACTTAGTATTTAGAAATTTTTTGATGTGTATATGTATATGGCGGAGATATAAGTTATATAGAAAATTTTGTCTATATACATTCAAAGTTTTGATACTAATGCCAAAGGGGGACATTGTTATCTCTATTGAGCATTTAAGGTTGTCATTAGTACCAAAGGTTTGTAAAGATATCGATCAGTCACTTACATTGAACTAATTGGTAACATAAAGAAAAATAGACTAGTCGGTAAAGCTTATATACCGAGCAGCAGACAGTTTACCGAGCACCAGCAGACACCGACACCAATAGACAGTAAACACCAAGCATCACAGTATACACCGAGCAGTTTATACAGTGTTTACCGAGGATCATAGAAAATGGCATAGTAATTTGAAATGGCACATACTTCTATGCAAACGGTTACAACGGTTCATAAAATGTTTTACCAAGATCGAGGAACATTTAATGTGATGATATTCATTAAATGCAATGTATATCTTTTGTAATAGTTGATCTAGGTTATTATTGTACACCATAGATCTTAGGGTTATAACTATATTGTGTAACCTAATTTTGTTAAAGCGGCAAAAATAGAACACTATATATTTGTGTGTTCGCATCATTTTTGGTGTGAGATGATATATGAATCATGGAGCACTTGAAAGAACTACCTAACTTCAAGTCTATCAGTTAACAGAGTAGAACTGAGTACAGAGGAATTCAGATTGAGTGGAATCAGCAGAGGCTACTGAGCAGTTGAGAGCAGAGATTCATCACAAGTAAGGTGATATTTTATCAGAACTTATAGATCTGTATCAGACAATTGAGTTGTCAAATAGCAGATAATTGCCTATTGCTTTCTGACAATTGTAATAGAGTTTTGGATAAAATCTCTTAACAGAGTAGACTTAACAGTCTTATGTAAATCTCTTAACCGAGTGCACACTTCATTAGTATTGTTAAAATCCTATAACTAGGTAGATCTAGCCAATCTAACATGTCACTCCTAACAGGGTGAGATCACCAGAAGTGATCAAAACTTGTAGCCCTAACAGGAAAACCTGTTCTATCTGTAGTAGTGAAGAATTTGTGGGTGTCATCCCCACCCCAATTTTTACCTTCTAACAAGGGTTTTTGCGTTACCAAAACACTTGTGTTATGTGATTGTCATATTGATGTCATGTTGTTTACTTACATAAGTTAAATGGATGATTGATTCATGCAATTAGATTCAAGTTATTTTGGTCGGTTATCACTGTTTACAACTATAGATCTGAAAGTTTTCAAGTGAAGTTTCTGAAGGCACTGATTCACCCCCTCCCCTCTCAGTACCTATCTCTCCTAATTCCAACATATAATATCAAAATAATATTAAGAAAGATTTGTTGAATAATATTTATAAATATTTTGGATAATGATAATTTAATATATCTTTGTTGTCGAATGGCATCAAATACTTTTTTTTTCTATTTTTATCTATCAAAATTATATCACGCTCTCAAATATCTTAAATTTCATGCTAGAATAATGAGCCTTTATAGGGGGTGAATTTCATTATGTTTCAAGAAAGTTATGCCCATTTTACTACAAATAGGTTATAAACCCTAGTTAGGATAATAATGAGAAAATAAATAAATTTGTGAAGCAGTGGGGAGGTGTGATGCATGAAGTGTGTGAAGCTAAATTATACAACCTTCACCAGCATTATAGAAAGAGAAATCCTAAAAAAATATCAATGAGAAAGGTTTATAATTTTTGGAGCTTTAGATTATGATGTGTGTTGGTGAAACAAAATGAGCAGATAAACATTAAATGGAAGATAGAAATTAGGGAAAGAAAATGCATAGTTGGCATAGTAAAGGCATTCTCGTTAATGTAGTAAATAAATTCTTGGTGATTTTTTCAAGAGTTTTTTGTTGAGGCTTTATACCAACTAAATGCATTTTCTTAAAAGTTTCTAAATCCTTTTCAACAATCCGATTTGTGTCTATGTTGCAATCATTGTAGTCCATGAAACCACATCTTTTTGGGGCTTTGTTTAATCAACTCATTTGCCTTCTCTATGCTTCCACATTTTGCATACATGTCTACTAGGTCACTTGCAACTACATTTGACAAAAAACCACTTTCAATTATGGTTTGATAGATATTAATTCCTTTCTCTAGAGATACCATTTGGGTATAGGCTAGGATGACACTGGAAAAGGTTGTATAGTTTGGCTTTGCACCTGCCAATTTGATTCTCGGTACATTGATTGTATTCCTTGAGGTTTTTGGCTTGTACTTTGTAAACCAAACCAGGAAACTTTGTTGCAAGAGAGTAAAAGTTTACATTATTTAGGTAAACTTAGAGAATAATAGAACACATTGATTGCAGTCAACGCCATCATCAGCTAAGGCAAGCCCATATGTAAAGCATCTCCTTATTTAAATATAAAGAGTGAAATATCTTCCCATAATTCTTACAAAATTTCTCTATGCCTTGTCTTTGTATTCATTGTACAATTCTAAGAGAAGCAATATGAATGGGGCATATTCAAGCCCGCAAGGTATATTCATTCATTGTATCTCTTCTCTTCTTGTCTTGTACCTCTTTTGCCTCCACTATTTTGAATGTTCATTTGTAAGATGCATTATTTAAACTTGGCAAGTTTGTTGTGCCTCTAATAAGTGTTGGGAATTTGACACGTGGAGGGAATGAAAAGATGCCATGATGGAGTTCCCTATATTTCTCTTTGTAGAAGTGGGATTTATCCTCTAAGATATATAGTTAGATTAAAGGATCTTCTTCAAAAAAAATTGTGGGACATGCACAAGTTGAGATCACTTGGTACTCTTTTCAATAAAATTATAGATTTCTTTTAAGAAGTCAATTAGTGGACAGGTCAATTTTAATTAGATTGACTTTCTCATAAAATATTTATGGACTCTCTAATCTCAAATCTTAAAATATTAAAACTATATTTGAAATAAACTTGACTAAATAAATTAATACATTCTCACTCAATATTTTGAAAGATCATTAAAGGTAAGAATGAAATTATGAAAATTTTAATTTTTTAAAAATAATTACATGCAACTTTTAGGTAAAAAGTTAATTTAAAAATGAAAATTAAAGAACTTCTCTTGTATTAGTTTAAAATAAGTTGAAATATATTTAATAAAAAAAATATTGTTGTTTATAACAGAAATAGAAACATGAAAAGAATAAAATTCTCAATGGTTAATCTCATAGAAATTTGATAAAAGGTATTGCATGTTCTTTATTGTGAATAATGTGGCTTCTTTTCACAGTCAACGATGAGCATATCTTTATAATTATGTGAGTGTAAGAATAGAAAGTCCATACATGCAAAAAAAATAAAAAATAATATTGTTTATAAATTAAAATGATGAAAGTAGACAAACAAATTGGGAAGGTCAATTGTTGATCTTGCCATATCCAATTATCCCATAGAAATGCATTTTACTTTTAGTTTCTCCTCCGCTGCAACCCTTTAATGGTGACAATACAGTCTTCTTTTTTATTATTATTAAATAAATTGATAAATAAAATCAAGAAAGAATTCTATACACGTGATATTCTGATGAAGTATACTTAGATTAGTTAACTAATTAACTAACTAATTTTTTTCAATCCTAGAGTTTTTTCCACTCATATTTTCATCCAAAATTTAGTTTGATTTTTTCATTAAATTCTTTAAGATCTTTTCTATTAGTTTATTTTTCAGTTTTCCTTGGATAATTTAATCGTGAGCTATTCCTTTAAATGTAATTTATCTTGGTAAATAATTGACAGCTGTATTTTGATCTTCTTCTATAGAGATATAATTTATCTACCTAACAATTCTATAAGAGCAGTTTTAATATTGCTGGACAACTTGACATAAATTTATGAATAATGGATATGAAGAGAAGGATATGCAGATGAAACTGTTATGAATCTAATGCTCTCACACTATATCGAAGAAATATCAAAATAGAAAAATAGAATTCCTCACAATCAGACGAACTATTGAACAAAGATTGAAATAGCTCTCATGTGCATACAACAAAGACTGAAAAAAAAATGATTTTATTTTCTTTGGAATTTTATGCAATGGAAATAGAACTGTATACAATTTTTGAAAAATAAAATTCACTAAAACCATGGCAAGAGCCTAAATTTTGATGCGATATCGATGATGCAAGAAAAATTACAAAAACCTAGCATAATAAAAACTACATAAAATGAGATGATCCAAAACTGACAAATCAATGGACGATAGCACACTCTCTCCCAAATTAGTTAGGGCTATATTTTTCTCGTTCAAAGTAGACAAGGGAGGTAGCAGACGAGCAGGTAAAATCCATACTCTCCTTCCACACTTATCAAATTCATTATTTGTAGGCAAATAGGTGTTGTAAAATCCAGAGAAATTTAGGAATTAACTATATCTTATTCTTTGCATAACATCTAAAAACTTATTAAAATGATAAAAACAGAGTTCATAAAATTGACAGAATTTAGCCAGACTTTGGGCAACTCTCTTGGTGAAACCGAAAATGAAAGAAGCAGTGTTAATGGCAGTAGAGAGTGGGTGTACTCGAGAAGAGTTGAGTTTGGTTAAGGAAACACGACTTTTTAAAAATAAGTGGAGGCATGATTCAAACTGTCAACCAGCCTATCCAAAAGATGATGCCACTGCAAACTGTCATAAGATGCTCCAAATCTGTGGTTAGAGCAGCTCCATGTCGTCCATTTTTTCTTTGTGTTAGTAAACGGACTTGAAGCTAAAATAAATGAAGCTCAAATTTTCTGGCACTTACGTATGCCACGTGATGAGAAGGTACGCCCAGTGGGAAAAGTGGGCGCCAAACATCTTGAGATAAACTTGAAATCGTAGATGCTCTTTTTCTTAATCAATCGTACATGTGCTTTCACTATCTTTGCTTCTTATCTCCTTCACATTTTTCAGGCCGACGACGTACAGATTTCAGATGTTTGACTTTCCCGATGATTTTTCGAACATCCGACATTATTTCCGGACGTGAGACAATAAATCCGGTGTGAGAAATAAATGCACACGTCCCTACATGAGCAAGCTCAGAGGGGAAGCTTATCGGCTTAATTATGATTCTTATCTATGCGGGTTTGACATTTTGTATCCCTGAAAATAATAATAAAACTAGGAGTCTTTCGAGGAGCCTTCAAAGGGCCATGTTGTAGTAGGAAACAGTTTGTAATGAGTTGGAAAATCTTTGGAAATTCTATTAAAATAGATACTTGTCCCTAATAACGTATTAATGATGGTGTATAGTTGATAATTTAAAACTAGTGTTTATAATAAGTCAATGTTTGAAACTTCTACTCAAGTTACATATGTGCTTGATTATCTAAAGTATTGTTTTCTTTTTGTTTCTGCATACCCGGAAGACACTAGAATGGGTTGTGAATATCTAGTACAATTATGGATTTCTAAAGGATTTGTTAATCCTGAAGAAACAGATGATCCATACGAGCTGGGACGATCTTATTCAAACTAGCTCATTGATCGTAGTATGATTGAATTCGTACCCTATGATGGAAAAGATGACATGATCAAATATTGTAAAATGCATGACCTGCTACATGAGCTAGTTCTTTTAGGGCCCATTTGGTTCCTTAATCTGAAATAGTCATTATTTAATGCAAGATTTAAGTTATTCGCCGTTTGTGGCTATTTTTTGAGTTTCCGAATTAGAAAATTAATTCCCAATTCTTGGATTAATTAATTCCAAAAAAATTTGAAATTCATTTTTTATTCAAGAATAAACTTTTCATGGATTCAAAATTACAACAAAATGTATAAGTCGTCGGGTTCGTGCGTGAACGGTTAAAAGATTATAAACTTATTTTTTTAATAATTTTTTTTATACTTTTTTTATAATCTTATTTTTAAAAAATTAATAATACATATTTTAATTTAAAAATACATATATATTTTAATTAAAAAACCAACAACAAAAATGATAAATTCAGAAATTAAAATTTGTAAGAATTTTTATTTATTTTATAATTATAATTTTTTAATAAGTTAAAAATACTGATTGTTCAAATTAATTAAAAAAATGAAAAATAATCTTTATTCTAATTTCACATTATGAGATCCAAATGTAAAAGAGATTATTCGAGCAATTAATCGAAAAATAGATCCTTATTCTAGAATAAACTTATTCTGGATAAATTAATTCCATGCACCAAAAAGGCGCTTAGAATCTCAAGAAGCAGACAAAATGTTTATAATATAGCAGGCTGGAAAAAGCTTGGAGATTTTCCCTGTAGAAAAGTGCAGGGGCTTACGAAGGATTTCATTGATAAAAAATGAAATAACTACCATCAACAAATCCATCCCTTCTCCTAAGCTGCGTACCTTGCTCCTGTGGAAGAATCTTCGTCTCAAATCAATTTCTACACAGTTTTTCAGTAAACTGAGACGTTTAAGAGTGCTAGATGTGAGCCAGACATCCATCAGATCATTGCCCAGGTCCATTACAAAGCTAACACATTTAAAACTCGTTAATTTGTCGAGGATGAAAATTGAAAAGCTGCCCAATTGCTTGAGTGCTCTCACAAATCTCCTCTTCCTCGACATTAGTGAGTGCAAAAATTTGACAACTTTGCATTCAGGTGTAGCCAAACATCAGTTTTTGCTGCATCTAAATACTCAAGGTTGTGAAAAATTAGAATTCCTACCTGGCGGAGTATCCAAACTCGTCTCTTTACGAAAATTAGGACAAGTTGTATTCAAAAAAGAGGCACCGAATGCGTTGCAGTTGATTGGTATGAAAGGCTTGACCATGCTCCAACAACTCTCAATTATAATCAGCGGTTCCCAAGGTCTTGGCGAGGGGATATTCAGAGAGATGACACAGATGCGGAAGCTCTTGTTCAAGAATTTTGATGATCACGCCCTCATTCACCTTCCTGACGAAAAAATGACAAAAATAGAGGGATAGGCATATAGGAGAGAGGGAGAGAGACTCAAATGTATAATTATAAATCGACGAACACTATTTAGGATTACATTATAATATTTAGGAAGTAAGTTCAAATCTTGATATTTAGGAAGTAAATTACATATCTACATCAATAGTTTATATCTTTTATCTTTAAGATTTGTACCCACTCTCAATTAGCTCTATTATTTTTTCCCACTTTTCAAAACTTTCTTTAAACATATAACAAAACTCCTTTTAAAATATAACGCATTACATAAAATTCAATAGTATATTTATAATTAATTATAAATAAATTATTTTATAAATATATTTACACATTTTTAATTTTTAATAAACTTTCTTATGAGTGACCGGCTTGTCAGATTGGGAATTGCAAAGCCCTTTAACGATGTCTTCTGTGGCCTTCATCCAGAAACTTCCAATCATCTTTTTCTTTCATGTGACTTTGCTCAGCAGATCTGGTCAAATATCCAACATAGACTTCTTTGGCAAGGTCCCTTACCTGCTCATCTACCACAACTTTTGGAGCAGTGGCCCCTTCTACATATTGATTCTTTCTTTGGCCACATCTGGAGAGTGATTCTGGTTGTTGTTATATGGAGTATATGGTGGCAACGAAATAAGAGAATTTTTAGAAAGGATGGGTCTATGATTGATTGAGTTTGGGTTATTATTGATAAATTAATTTTAGAGATGGTGAATGCACACTCATTGAGGACTAAATCTCTCTCTTCTCTTTTCTCCTCAAAGGATTCCAAAATTTTAAACTCTTGGCCTCACATTTCTATACCATTTAAAGGGGCTCTGGTTGGTAAGAAATCTAAGACATAAGTTAGAAAGGATGTCAAATGGATACCTCCGGATCATCATTTTGTTAAGCTGAACTTTGATGGGGCTTCAAAGGGAAATCCAGGTATCTCAGGGGCGGGTTTTTTGTTGAGAAATAGCTCTTTCCATCTGATCCATGCAGGGTGTAGTAAGATCCCCATTGGCTCTAACAATATTGCTGAGGCTAGAGCCCTTAAGTTGGGTGTGGAAATGGCTGTGACTTGTGGGATTAGGAAGCTCCACATCGAGGGGGACTCTCAAATCATAACATCTTCCCTCATGTCACGTTCCTCGTGCCATTGGGAAATTCAGTACATTCTTGACGAGGTGAGTAAACTTCTAGCTTTTTTTTGATGAATTTAAAATTTCACATTGTTATAGAGAGGCCAATGGTATGGCATATTGGCTAGCAAATGTTGGGGCTGCACTTGTGAAGGGATCCAAATTTTGGGATCACAACGAGCTAAGAGGAGCCGTAGGTATTGATAAGGGAGATGTTTGGCTCAGGTCCAAACTAGCATATGCTGTAAGTTTGGACTAGGATTGGTCTTTTGTATTTGGGCAAGGACAGGGGGTTTCTTCGTTGCTTCTTCCCCCTGGAGCCCCTCTAAAGTAGTTTTTTATTTTAATCTACTTATAATGGCACTCCCATTTTTACTAAATTTTTTTTTTTATAAATATTTTGGATAATGATAATTTAATATATCTTTGTTGTTGAATGGCATCAAGGACAATTTTTTTTCTATTTTTATCTGTCAAAATTATATCATGCTCTCAAATATCTTGAATTTTATGCTAGAATAATGAGCCTTTATAGGGGGTGAATTTCATTATGTTTCAAGAAAGTTATGCCCATTTTACTAAAAATAGGTTAGAAACCTAGTTAGGATAATAATGAGAAAATTATAAATAAATTTGTGAAGCAGTGGGGAGGTTTGATGCATGAAGTGTGTGAAGCTAAATTATACAACCTTCACCAGCATTATAGAAAGAGAATTCTAAAAAAATATCAATGAGAAAGGTTTATAATTTTTGGAGCTTTAGATTATGATGTGTGTTAGTGAAACAAAATGAGTAGATAAACATTAAATGGAACATAGAAATGAGTGAAGGCAAATGCATAGTTGGCATAGTAAAGGCATTCTCGTCAATGTAGTAAATAAATTGGTGATTTTTTCAAGAGTTTTTTGTTGAGGCTTTACACCAACTAAATGCATTTTCTTAAAAGGTTTCTAAATCCTTTTCAACAATCCTATTTGTGTCTATGTTGCAATCATTGTAGTCCATGAAACCACATATTTTTGAGGCTTTGTTTAATCAACTCATTTGCCTTCTCTATGCTTCCACATAATGCATAAATATCTACTAGGTCACTTGCAACTACATCTGACAAAAAAACACTTTCAATTATGTTTTGATAGATATTAATTCCTTTCTCTAGAGATACCATTTGGGTACAGGTTAGGATGACACTGGCAAAGGTTGTATAGTTTGGCTTTGCACCTGGCAATTTGATTCTCGGTACATTGATTGTATTCCTTGAGGTTTTTGGCTTGTACTTTGTAAACCAAACCATGAAACTTTGTTGCAAGAGAGTAAAAGTTTACATTATCGAGGTAAACTCAGAGAATAATACAACACACTGATTGTAGTCAACACCATCATCAGCTAAGGCAAGCCCATATGTAAAGCATCTCCTTATTTAAATATAAAGAGTGAAATATCTTCCCATAATTCTTACAAAATTTCTCTATGCCTTGTCTTTGTATTCATTGTACAATTCTAAGAGAAGCAATAGGAATGAGGCATATTGAAGCCCACATGGTATATTCATTCATTGTATCTCTTCTCTTCCCATCTTGTACCTCTTTTGCCTCCACTATTTTGAATGTTCATTTGTAAGATGCATTATTTAAACTTGGCAGGTTTGTTGTGCCTCTAATAAGTGTTGGGGAATTTGACATGTGGAGGGAATGAGAAGATGCCATGACCGAGTTCCCTATATTTCTCTTTGTAGAAGTGGGATTTATCTTCCAAGACATATAGTTAGATTAAAGGATCTTCTTCAAAAAATTTGTGGGACATGCGCAAGTTGAGATCACTTGGTACTCTTTTCAATAAAATTATAGATTTCTTTTAAGAAGTCAATTAGTGGAGAGGTCAATTTATTTTTTAAAATAATCACATGCCTTCAATATTACTTTCGAATTTTAGTTTTTTAAAATAATTAAAGTCAATAAAATTTTCATAATAAATATATTTTAAAAAAATTATAAATTTGAAAGTAATATTTGGTCAATAAAGAAGTCAAGAATTTTGTTAAAGATTGACTTTCTCATAAAATATTTATAGACTCTCTAATCTCAAATCTTAAAATATTAAAACTATATTTGAAATAAACTTGACTAAATAAATTAATACATTCTCACTAAATATTTTTTAAGATCATTAAAAGTAAGAATGAAATTATGAGAATTTTAGTTTTTTAAAAATAATTACATGCAACTTTTAGGTAAAAAGTTAATTTAAAAATGAAAATTAAAAAACTTTTCTTCTATTAGTTTAAAATAAGTTGAAATATATTTAATAAAAAAAATATTGTCGTTTATAACATAAATAGAAATATGAAAAGAATAAAATTCTCAATAGTTAATCTCATAGAAATTTGATAAAAGGTATTGCATGTTCTTTATCGTCAATAATGTGGCTTCTTTTCACATTTAACAATGAGCATATCTTTATAATTATGTAAGTGTAAGGATAGAAAGTCCAAACATGCAAAAAAATTAAAAAAAATTATATTGTTTATATTAAAATGATGGAAGTAGACAAACAAATTGGGAAGGTCAATTGTTGAGCTTGCCATATCCAATTCTCAGGCATAGAAATGAATTTTACTTTTAGTTTCTCCTCCCCTGCAATCCTTTAATGGTGACAATACAGTCTTTCTTTTTATTATTATTAAATAAATTGATAAATAAAATCAATAAAGAGAATTCTATACACGTGATATTCCAATAAAGTATACTTAGATTAGTTAACTAATTAACTAACTATTTTTTTTAATCCTAAAGTTTTTTCCACTCATATTTTCATCTAAAATTTAGTTTGATTTTTTCATTAAATTTTTTAAGATCTTTTCTATTAGTTTATTTTTCAGTTTTCCTTGGATAATTTAATCGTGAACTATTTCTTTAAATGTAATTTATCTTGTTAAATAATTGACAGTATTTTGGTCTTCTTCTATAGAGATATAATTTATCTACCTAACAATTCTATAAGAGCAGTTTTAATATTGCTGGACAACTTGACATAAATTTATGAATAATGGATATGAAGAGAAGGATATGCAGATGAAGATTACGAATCTAATGCTCTCACACTATACTGAAGGAATATCAAAATAGAAAAATAGAATGCTTCACAATCAGACGAACTATTGAACAAAGACTGAAATAGCTCTCATGTGCATACAACAGAAACTGAAAGAAAAATGATTTTATTTTCTTTAGAATTTTATGCAATGGAAATAGAACTGTATACAATTTTTGAAAAATAAAATTCACTAAAACCATGGCAAGCGTCTTATCTCATGATTTTGCCTAGATTTTGATGCGATATCGACGATGCAAGAAAAATTAACAAAACCCTAGCATAATTTAAAAAAACAATGCATTAAATGAGTTGATCCAAAACTGACAAATCAATGGACGATAGCACACTCTCTCCCAAATTAGTTAGGGCTATATTTTTCTCGTTCAAAGTAGATAAGGGAGGTAGCAGAGCAGGTAAAATCCATACTCTCCTTCCACACTTATCAAATTCATTGTTGTAGGCAAAGAGGTGTTGTAAAATTCAGAGAAATTTGAAGGAATTAACTATATCTTATTCTTCACATAACATCTAAGAACTTATTAAAATGATAAAAATAGATTTCATAAAATTGACAGAATTTAGCCAGAGTTTGGGCAACTCTCTTGGTGAAACCGAAAATGAAAGCAGTGTTAATGGCAGTAGAGAGTGGGTGTGCTCGACAAGAGTTGAGTTTGGTTAAGGAAACACGACTTTTGAAAAATAAGTGGAGGCATGACTCAAACTGTCAACCAGCCTGTCCAAAAGATGATGACACTGCAAACTGTCATAAGACGCTCCATATCTGTGGTTAGAGCAGCTCCATGTCGTCCATTTTTTGTTTGCGTCAGTAAACGGACTTGAAGCTAAAATAAATGTAGCTCAAATTTTCTGGCACTTACGTATGTCACATGATGAGAAGGTACGCCCAGTGGGAAAAGTCGGGGCCAAACATCTTGAGATAAACTCGAAATCGTAGATGCTCTTTTTTTTAATCAAATCACTATCTTTGCTTCTTATCTCCTTCACATTTTTCAGACCGACGGTGTACAGATTTCAGATGTTTGCCTTTCCCAACGATTTTCCGAACATCAGACATTATTTCCAGACGTGAGAAATAAATGCACACGTTCGTACACAAGCAACCTCGGAGTTTGACATTTTGTATGCCTGAAAACAATAATAAAACTAGGAGTCTTTCAAGGAGCCTTCAAAGGGCCATGTTGTAGTAGCAAACAGTTTGTAATGCGCTGGAAAATGTTTGGAAATTCTATTAAAATAGATACTTGTCCCTAATAACGTATTAATGATGGTGTATAGTTGATAATTTAAAACTAGTGTTTCATAATAAATCAATGTTTGAAACTTCTACTCAAATAATATATGTGCCTGATTATCTAAAGCATTGTTTCCTTTTTTGTTCTGCATACCCGGAAGACACTAGACTGGGTTGTGAATAGCTAGTACAAGTATGGATTTATGAAGGATTTGTTAATCCTGAAGAAACAGACGATCCATACGAGCTGGGACGATCTTATTTAAACCAGCTCGTTGATCCTATGATGGGAAATATGACATGATCAAATATTGTAAAATGCATGATCTGCTACACGAGTTAGCTCTTTTAGAGTCTCAGAAGCAGACAAAATGTTTATATCAGGCTGGAAAAAGCTTGGAGATTCGGAAGAAACTAAACGTGGAATGGTCTCAACTATGTTTCATGTGAATAGAATACATGTGTCTTTCATTGCTACGCCCTGGATTTTCATATAGACTTCGACTATCACCAATCAATATTTAGTTAATGAATTAGAATTTAAATCATGATATCCATTATTTCACTGGCAATCGATTAACGTATGAAATTATAATTCGTATGTTATGTAAATTAATATATTTTGACTTCTCAAGTTGTGCACACATCAGACAACATCCAACACTTTCTCATGAACATACCAAAGGAAAAATTGTACTCATGCAGAATTCAGGTCATACTAACGTTAAACGAGTACACAGGATTTGCTTCTACAATTTTTATAGTTGTTGTGGAATAGTATGGACATCATTTGTATACACAAAATTGAGTTTACTAAAATCTCTCAAACTTTAATCATCTCCATTCTAATCAACATTATTTTGCTGGTATTTGATGACTGATCATGTTGTGGGGTTTTATTTTGTTGATTTTGAGAATCGCAGTTTTAATCAAAAATTAATTTACATGGTTGTGTAAGGGGACAGTGTTTTTAAAGCTTTTTTTATTATTTAATAAAGGAGTCAATTATTGGTTTGTTATGTATATTGGTTTTTAAAACTGTTATAAAAATGTTTGATAAATAAGTGATTGTGGAGTGATAAGTGTATTAAAGGTGGAGTCAATACATAAAGTGGAAAGTGATAACATGATAGCACCGCTTAAAGTGGGAATGCTCCTAAAAGCTCCTATATGGTTCTTAAGTAAGCTTAAGAAAAGTGTAATTAGTACCTTCGTGTGGATTAACCAAGTTTAAATACCTTAATTACACCAACAATAATGAAGAATTGTAGAATAGTCAACTACTTTCATTTAATTTAAAAGATTTTAAACTCTTATGTAATCTTTTTCTATAGAATTCAATACTTTTCAATCTATTTTTAGGAAATTTCAAATTTGTTGGGTCACACAAGATATATTGAAACTAGAAACAAGTAAAACTTATTAGTAGTTAGATCAATGTTTAAAAAATTGGTTAATATAACAACTAAGTTTAGAACTCTATCATAAACTATTTCCATGCCCAAAAGTTTCCTCAAGATTGATCCTTACTATCACATTCATAATTGTTAAAAATTATGATATAATTACCTTCATTGAGACCTGATGGAGTGTTAAAACACCTTTGTTGACTAATAATTAGCATATCCTCTTCATTGATCAATAATGATCTTCATGGAACTCTTTCAATGTCTGACCTTAGAGATGACCTAAATGTTCTAAGGTTATTCACATTTTACAAGAGATTCTCAACTTGGTTCCTAGACATCAAATCAATTGATCAAATGTTTCAAGAAACTCACTTTTAAAAACATCAAACTAAATGTTGAAATGAAAATTTGTCTATTCAACTTGATGTAGTTGATGGAGAAGAATTGAATCAAAACACTTATTTCAATTATAAGGGTAACATATTCATGCGAAATTTGATAGGTTAGTTAGGGTAATGACTAATTGCGCATGCCATTTTAAAAGCAAGAAATGTTTAAATTTTTTTGAAGTAAAACATGAAGATAACAACGAACAGGATTACTAAATTCTTCAGTAGAGAAGTTATTTCAATAGGGTAGAAGCTTTGTGTGAGAGATTTGATCATTTCTATTAGAAGATCAAACTATACAATCAAGACTTTTGTGCAAACATGTATATTTTGTATAAACTGCATAAAAGATCTAAGAAACAAAACCTATATTTCTACAAGTTTATCTTAAGAGAAAATGTACTTTATGAAATTCTAGATTATAATTTATTTTGGATCTTAAACCAAATCTATTTAAATGTTCCCTAGGCCTTCTTAAGTGTAATCTATAAAGTAAAATGATGTACATCAAGTTTGTGTCATATGCCACTGATTGTTTATAAAATTTACAAAAAGCTTTGCCTACAAAAAGTAATCTTTGTGACCTAAGTATCTTCATTATTAGTTGATATTTTAAAGGATAGGCATCTTTATGTGTACATTTCCTATCCTATTTTTTTTAAATTAGTTAACTGTCATAGTAATTCTACAAACTTTCCAAAGTTTTTGAAGAGCTCTTTGCAAAATAACATATAAGGTTTCTTTGAAAAAATATGAATTCTAAAAAATTTGGTTGTGTGAAGTTTTTTGAGTATTATTATTGCATCTAAATTACACGTAGCTAGATTGGTGAGACTTTAGATGTCTTTCTAATTCTTTAATACAAATTTACAAAAGGTGTTTCTTGTTTCTTCAAATCTCAGATATTGTCACCTTAAAGAGTAAGGCATGAGTCCTTTTTTGGTAAAATGTTTGTATTCTTAATTGGATCTCCTCATAACTTTCCTCGAAGGTTACTTAAGCTTAGGTTCTAATAGTATCTACAACTCAGTGATACATACTTTGTCAATTCTTATTATAGTATGTATTTGTAATCTATTTGAGATTTATGCACATTGAGCTAATGTATGTAGCGCTAGTTTTGTCAACATGCTCCCTGACCCAACAAACATATATGCAAAATATGCAAGCATAGGCAAGGCACATTGATTTTTTTTGACATAGTTCCTAAAAGAATTAGCAGGAGTGTGTTGGAAGAATTAGTGTTAGACATTGATTATGCCACGTATTTCACAAATCTCCTAAAATGATGTGATGGATGACTTCCTATATAATCCATCAATTTTTTGACGTGAATGGTTGCCAAGAGTTAGCCAAGAGATGTGTGCCATGTGTTTAACAAAATGTGTGAGTAAACGAGTTGCTCCTCAAGAAAAATGTTCACAAGGTACATTTGAATTTGCCAAATCTACATTTCATTTGGGTGCTATCATCTGAGAGTGAAAATGATTTTATAATGCAAGATGGATGGTTGTTTGTAATATAGACTTGTTATAAGTTCTCTTAATTGTATATTAGTCGATCTAGAGATTTTGATACCAAAGCTTGATCATAATGTGACTGTAACTATGGTATTTCTAGGGGAATGTAAAATGTGGCATTTCCAAAAAATAGTGTATCTCTAACTTTTTTGAAGTTTGGGTTTTTAGTTGGATATCTAATAGTTTTTTTACGCTTATGTTTGATAAAGGATTCATCAAGCTTATGTTTGATATTTATGTCAAGCTTAAATTGATGGTATTTTATTGTGAATAGATTGAAGCAGTTTTACAAAAATTGGTTTTGGTTTGTTCTATTTTAAAAATAATTCTGGCGTGGTAGCATTACTTAAAATTTCTAGAGACTCTTCCATTTTGTCATGTGTATTGTTAATAACAGGGCACAATTTGTGTAGAATCTTGAGGTAAGTAATGTGTCACTTTCTTAATGAGTTTTATTTTCTCAAATATGTATGTATCTACAACAAAATGTTGTCTTTTGTAATCAAATTATAACTTGTACTATTGTAATTAGTAGATAGGCTATATAGTGTGAGCTTTCAGCCTAACCCTATCTCAAATTACAAAAATTTTCTTGTGTCCAATAAACTATTATGAAGATTACAAGTGCACAAATTTACAAAGAAGAGAAAATACACATAACACAATATTTACATGGAAAAAAATTGGTAAATTAATACCAAGAAAAATACCATGAGCAAATATCTTTCAATTTTATTGCTCAGGGATTTTCATAGCTACAATAATGTTCAAATTGTCTCTACAAACATGACTTCGAGTTGCATATAACAACCAAGTTGCAGAGTCCCAATTACAGACCACTTATTGAATTTAGTAAGTATGACTCAAACAACTACATCCACAACACTTGTCAAAATTACTATTTTTGTTCAATCACCAAAATGAATTAGTATTTATTGTAACTCACTCATAAAAACCTTCTATTTATTCGAATGTGGTAGATTAGATTGTTATAGGATTTGCAGTAAATACAATATTAAATATTAATGACTACCAACTATTATCTCAAGTTCATGAGACTAGCAGTTTTGAAACCCTAATATTTGAAGATATCATTTTTGTTTACTGTCAAACAAATTGAAGCAACCTTTATAAATAGATGGTTCTAGTTTCTAGCATGAGCACTATTTGATAGTGCTTTGTGCATTTTTAGCCTGAATCTCATCCAAATCAACCATTGTGATCTCTACAACTGTGCAAATGACGTAATTGATGCTGCTATGGGTTCCACTACTATTATCATCTCCAACAACTACTTTTGCCACCATAATAAGGTGAACTCCTTGATTCTACCCGTGTTACTTCCTATGTGTATGAGGATTTTCTCTTCTTATGAGGGTTCACTATGTCTAGAAAATTGTCTATCAATCTTTGGTTAATCAATGGTTCATAATAAAGAGTTTAATTTACATATATTGCATTTGATTTTGGGTGATCTAATGGTTGAGACAAAATTAGCCAAATGGACCATTCATTTTACTTATTTATTTAGATTATGAAAGAGTAAAACCTTGCTAATTGTAATGTGAAAATAATTAATTTTTAGGCTTTCAAGGCTTTAAGTATTATATTACAACGTGGTTGGAAAATTCAACAAATTTGCCATCAATTTTCCTTCATTGAATTGGGGCAAAATCCAAAATCCAGGGCTTAATCTGGAAAAAATGGCTATGATGATGATGATGATTTTGGGTGATGAAATGCAATGATGATAATTCTAAGATGTGTGTGATAATATGGATAAAATGGTGAGGATATGCAAGATAATAGATGTAGAAGACTAAACTATGGATTTGATGATGTGCTCTGGACTCAATTTGGCATTATGACTTTGTTATGCATGAAAGTGGATAATTTGTGAGGAAAAATGAGTGAATTAAATAGGAAATACAAGGAATGTAAGGGACCTTCAAAATGCAACAATTGTCCTCCTTGAAGACAAGTGGTAATGCATAGGATGACATGTGGAGGGGAGGCCATGTGTCAATTTTGGAAACTTGCCACCTAGGATTGGGATTCTTTTCTCATTTATTAAAAATAGGAATGTGCACATGTTTGGGGAGGTTAGGATAAGGTTGCATCAATTAACTAGGAGGTTTGGTGGGATAAGGTTGGTTTGAACCAAGGGCTGGTTGGAGGGTTAGTGGATAAGGGTTAAATGGAAGTTAAATGGGATAAGGTTGGTTGGAACCAAGGGCTAGTTAGTGGGTTGGACTTACAAGAATGGTTAGAGGGTGGTTAAGGTTAGGAGCCATGTGATCAATTAGGAAATAAATTATTTATTTAATTCAAATTGTAGCAAAAGAGGAAAAGGACAAAAGGTGAATTAAATAAGAAAAATATATTTTTATTTGTTTTACTTAATAGAGGAAAGAGAGAGAAATTAATTAAATGGGTATGGGTTCTCATTAATTAAATGGAAGACTATTGCTTAATTAATTAAATTAATTTAGTTAGGGGATGACATTAATCAATTAAATTGTGTGTAATTATTTAATCAATAATGCGTCTGGGTTCAATTATCTATAGGAATCCATGTAGAAGAGAGACAACGACTCAAAGTGGAGGGGGAAGAGGAATTTGATAGAAATACCAGTTGGGCTTGCATTACAACACAAGCAGTGCATCTCATTTCTATGGTATTGTTAGCATGCTTGTGGTTCTTTACATTATCACCCATACTCCAAATGAAATGTTTTTTTGTGGATTTTATTGTTTACTTATGCCATTAATGACTTTTGAATATTATTATATGTGTAACAATAATGGTGATCACAATGTATTTTTTCATTCATTTACAGGGTGACCCTCAAAGAATATTAATTTAATGGGTGGGTTAGTGATAATTTGTTCATTTATATAAACAAAAATGCAAATATGAAGTTTGTATCATGTCAATATATATTAGAAAACTCAAGTTGTGTTTTGGGTATGGACAATGATTACCAATTATAACCCCATTGTAAGCATTAAAATATAAAATGTGTTTTCTTCCAATCATTTGTCCAATAAAACTAATTCATTGATGTTTTGGGCATGTATAATGAGAGTGAATAAAATAATCTTTATATATGCTTAATTTACCTTCTTGCTTGGAATGAGGAACAACCAACCATTAAAAGATGTGAATATTAGATGGTTGTGGAAGCCATTAGTTCAAAGTTTTTATGTGCCTTTGGTTGGCTTATTGTAACTTCTAATTGTTTGCTGATCATATTCATTTTTAGAGGCGATAGTGGTACTATTGATGGAGTACTCTAAGTTACACTCGTCCTCACCTAAGTGTTGAGATGTTAGACTCAATTGATGTCATCATCTTGAATCTAACATTCTTGAATTCACCATTTTGGAAATACATGTAGTATACTAGAGGTTTGCACTCACATTAATTCACCTATTAGGTGGATAGTTTTTGCATGCATGTCAAACCTTTTCATGAACCAAGAGCTACATGCTAAAGGATGTAAAAATTGAATATGTTTAGATCAAATTGTACCTAGGGCTTTTAATTATAGGGCTACATTGTCATCTACTTCTAGAGATTTTCATCCTGAGGGTGTCCCTCAGCCCAATTTGTCACCACATGCTCTCTCTCTCTCTCTCCCCCTTATCCTATATGTCTCATTCCATTCCCTCTCTCTCTCACATCCCTTCCTTCCCGGGCTCATATTTTATAGAACTCGTACGGGTTATGGAAAAGTAGAGTTGAGCCTCTAATTTTTCATAACCTATACGGGTTATGAGGAAAATTTTAATGTCAATTTTAGGTTTCCATAACCCATACGGGTTATGAGAAATTCTATCTAATATATTCCCAACAGCCTAGTTCAACCAGCACTACAAGTTGTTTGAAGGTCCCACTCCACTGTTTGGCATCAAGTTTTAGGACAATAACAATTAGGTTTGCAATTTTATATATATATATATGTATATGTATGTATATGTGTGTGTGTGTGTGTGTGTGTGTGTTTGTATAATTTTCATTATATTAATTACATATTTATGAATAGACATGTCTCATGAAGGGACATGTCTCTTCTTGGCACATTCTCAATATAAAAGCAAGAGATTGTTGCATTTGGAAAACATATACAATGAGATATAGCTATTACATTTGCAATGATCCTAAAACCTTAACATGGTATCAGAGCCAGGTTGCAAATGTAAGGGAGTAGTTTATTGATGGTGAATGTGTGACTGTCTCAGAAAATACAGTCTCGATACGAGGACCATATCTCACAAATGCATTGTTGGATTTTGCTAAATTTCTTCTATGTTGGTGATAAACAAATTTAAAAGAATATTACTAGATCGATTGAAAAGAAAATTACAGGTTCAAAAGTTATGACTGACTATGTACGGATCTATGAAAAAACAAATCTGAAAAAGAGCGAGGTTCCTTCTTTAAAAGCCTAACCACTTGAAGGGAGATCTAATAATATTGAAGATTGTGATAGTGTATAGAACCTTTCGATATTAAATATAGTTCATGTGAATAATTATAGTACTGTTTGAGAATGATGACATCATTCTATGAATTTGCATGATATTTTCTATATGGGCTCACGTTACAGAATGAAATACTTGAAATTTATAAAAGATAAGTATTTCATGTTTTATTAATGCACATAATTTTTGAGTTTGTAATTCATGCTATACTATTGGTTAGTAAAATCTTTTATGCTTCTATCATTGGTATTAATTTCCAGTCAAGATAGTTTAGTGAGCTATTTGTAACCTCTCTCTAACATACCTTTAGGATAGAAGTACAAGTGTAATACCCCAAAAATGGGCTATAAGTTCATTAATCTCCTACATCTTCAATTCGAATGAAATTGACATCAAAGTCCTAATCTAAGGCACATCTAAACATCATCAAATCTAATTGATTATCTTAAATTTTGCATCGGAGAATATTCCTAGTAATATTCCTAATTATCTTAATTATCTTTAATTTTATAATTATTTGGCAATAAATCACATTTATCCTAAAATTTGATTAATTGAATATTTTCATATTTAATTAATTAGATTTAATATTTGCCACTTAATTATGTAATTAAATTTAATTCTATCTATTATTAATTGTATTATTTAATTTTGACAATAAATCAAAATTCCTATCTTTAATTGATTAAATTCTTATTTAATTAATTAAAGCATGTTGTCATTATTTAATAATATAATTTTTAATAAAAGTTTGAATAAATAGTTAATTAACCCATAAATTAATTATTTATTTTCAAAAATCAATTGAGTTGAGGATAAATCACTTTATTTATTTATTTAATTCTTAATTATTATGCATATTCAAAAGAAACAGTTAAACTCCAAATCAGAAAATCAATGCAAGTTATTGACTTTTTGGAACTCAACATCCTTTTGGAGTTCAAAAAACTGATCTAAACTCTAATTTGAGTTAAAAAGCTGTTTTTGCATGTTTTTGCATGATTTTGAGAATTAACTATCTTTTATGATCAGATAACTCAAAAATCAAGATGAGTTAATTTGAGTGATTTATGGCTTTTATTCATGCACCTCCAAAGCCCTGGATTTCTATAAATTAAGGCTTTAGCTCTTCACAAATCATCTCATATTTTGCACAATCACGCTGGAGAATTGGAATTGAAGAATCAAAGCTCTTGTGAATCGACATCTTTGTGAGATCAATCTTATTTTTGCATTCATAGTTTTCATATCATTGTTAGAATCTTCATTGTTAGATCATTTAGCATTCATTTCATATCAAGTTTTTTCATATTAGCATAGATTCATATCAAGTTTTCATTCTTATTGCATAGAAAATATCAAAAATATAGATTAATTGCATTCAATTTCATATCCATCTTTTGCATTCAAATCCTTCATTTAGGTGTCGTCTAGGTCACTGATCTTGATTACAATCTGAGAACATTAATCTCGCACCTATTAGAAGGCAGTAAATCGCTTGGTTAGATAGCTTTCAATTTTGCATGATTTTGATTATAGCTAACCTCTAATGTTTTACTGAGTGTTGTGTCTACAGATCAGGTATAATTTTCACACACACATTTTTGGCGCCCACCGTGGGGCAACCCACCTTTGCATGCTGGTTTTGATTTTTTTGGAGCTAAAACCTCAAAGTTTCAAAGATTTAATTTTATCTCCCAAACGGCTTGGAATTTTGATCTGAAATTTTTTTTGCAGGTTGGTGACATGACATGGAAGCTACAGTAAAAAATTTAGAATTTTCTGAGATGTTTTGAATTTTTAATAATTTTTTCTTGAAATTCCGGAAAAAATTAATATCTGACGCAAATCAGCATATTTTTTGAAAATTTTTATATTTTCGGAAATCTCTTTAAATTCTACAGGGGGTCCATTCTTTGTGTTTTAAATTTGGACATGATATCATAGCTCAAATAGTCAATTTACAAAAACTGGTCTGTATTGATAAAATGGGTCTCTAGGGCACAAATGAAGAGGTTTTTCTAAAATTTTTGCATTTTTGGAAAGCTCTCTGTTTTTTAGCAGGGGTCTCTATTCTGAATTTCTATTTTTGTGGCCAAAATCATATCAAAAAAATTAGATCTTGTTGACTAGGTCAAATGCAGCAAAAAAAAAAATAAAGTTTTGTGATGGGTATGCACTTATTTTTTTTACATGGTTCAATGAATGATATGAGTTGTCATTTGGGTTGATTGCTGGTTATTATTACTGATAATAATTGATTTTTAGAGCTAACCCTATGGTTTTCATAAGTTGAATATATTTTGCATATCTTGTTTGCTTGTTTGCTTGTTGGAGAGTTCGTCACTTGCTTGCATGGAAAAGCTCAACAAAAATTGCTAAAAATCAAGTAAAATCTACTAAGCGCGTTGCAAGGATCCCAGGTATTCTCCTTCATCTAATAATATTTTGATTTGGGACTTAAAATAAATCTCTTATGTGTCAAGCTTGTGTGCATCTTTTCATGCTTTTGATCTATTTCTACACACTTGCTTAATTGATACTAGGTTGTGAACCCTTAAGGATTCATTAAGTAGTCTTAGAATACTTGTGATTGATCTTGATTGCTATCTTGGGTTATTGGACTCGCTAATCCGCCGGCCCCTCATTTCCGCCCCGTGGTTGCAATCTCAGTGCCATAAAGGGGAGGGGTCAACAGGACAGAAGCGTTAAATGTTCCACTTGGCAACCCTTTTGTGCTTTTAGGAACTCCCTTGTTTTCTAAGTTGTGGACTCATTTTTAGCTTGTGTGAGGTGTTAAGTGTTCCACCTTGTGGACTCATCTCATATTCGCTTTAAACGTTAAGTGTTCCTCTTTCTACTTTTTGGATGCTTTTGGTAGATTTGCTTTCGGAACATACATCTGTGCTCACATAGTAATTAGGCCCTATGAACACTATTTGTGATTCTTGAGAGATTGGATTCCTAGCGAAATCCTTCTTGACGATAGAATCCTTGTAGGTAGGGAGGATACTTAGTGCGTTTCACATTCCACTTAGTTAGTGAGTCTTCTCTTATTGATCGACACATTCTCTCTCCGGAGAGGTTGATAGATCATGTGGGGTTGATATCACAAGCTTTGGTGAATCAAAATTGGTTAGTGCGTCTTCTCTTATTGATTGATACATTCTCTCCCCGGAGAGGTTGATAGATCACGTGGAGTTGATATCACAGACCTTGGTGGAACAAAACTTTGTCTTAGCGTGTCGGATTAATCTGCTTGCTTTGTTTGGGTTAAAAGTGAAGAGGTGTCAAAACCTTGAATCTAGAGCCAAGTCCCCTTGTGGTATACTATTGTGAGTCATCTTTAGAGAGGGTTAACCGTAGCGGACAATCCCTTCACAGGGCAAACTGCATTGACGGAACCTCAAGCAGTAATAGCCATTTTCGCCATGGTAGTGACAACCGCTATATAAATGTCCTTGTGGAAGAAATCTCCACGGGTATGGTTCATTGTTGGGTTGTCAGATCTCCCTAGCAGCTCTTGAAGATTAAGTTCTCGGACTGTGTCAAAACCCTGGTGCGCCGGGATTGGAGTTCACCCCTTTGAATCATAAAAGTTGCAGAGTCAAACCATTACTAAAAACCTTAGAGAGGCCAATTTTTCATTCTCAGGTATATGTGTGTTATTGCAAAACTTTTCAAAACATACACAATTAGTACTCTCAGGGATTAGCACAATTTGGTCACTTGATTGTTCATGCGCAAGGTTGCTTTTGCCCTTGTTCATTATTTTCAGACGTGCTTGGAATCACTTGCTTGCTATTCTGCATGCTTATTTATCTACATGGCTATTAAAAATGATCAAATCTGGTATAACCTTCAAAATCTAGACAATACAATTTGCAAACAATCCAAAACTGAAGACCTTAAATTTTGCAAAAATTGACGTAAAATCTTTCTGGAGTCAAAAGTCATTTCAAGAAGTCAAAAGTCGTACGAGTTTTGTCAAGTGTCATTTCAGTATTACCCAACTGTCGTATGAGTTTAGCAACTGTCATTTCATAGACTACCCAGTGTCGTACGAGTCTGCAGAGTGTTGTTTGGAAAAATTTGAGAAAGTTGTCAGAAATTGTCAAATTGCAAGATATCCAATGTTTCCAGCCTAGTTCCAGAATCTGTCAAAAATATCATTGTGTCAAGAACAGATCAGTAGCTATTGAGAATTAGTACACATGTCTCAAAGAATCAGTACACATGAGGAAGAAATTCTGATCGCCGCTATAATGAAACAGATACATGCTATGCAAGTCCAGCTTGACAAACTTGAGACAGAGAAGGAATCTAAAAAGTTCTCCATGGAATCTTTATACTCTTTTCCATTTGATAAAGACTTGTACATGTCACCATGCCCCCAGAAAAAAATTGAGCAATATGATACCTCTTCCACGGAGAGTGACACATCTAGCTTTGAAGACTATGATGACTATGATGATAGAAAATGTAATGATACCTATGACACCTCTGTTCCTAAGAGTCCTCCTCATCGTTCATTCCTACTTACTACAAAGGGGCCGTCACATTGGATAGATCGTGATGGTGATCCATATGATTTTGATTTTGAAAGAGATTTTGATGGCTTTTGTGGACAATACCTTGATGATGATCCATCTACTACTGCTGAGGACTATAAAATACATCGTGCTAGCTTGAAACGCCAATACTATAAGGATCTCTCCTCTAAGAACTCTCAGGCTGAAAATAAAGATTACACTCTCAAGCAAGATCATGTTAATGTTGGACCTTTGTCTTCTGATGGTTCCCTTCCATCCCCTATTTCCTCCAATACTCATACATTTCCTAAAGCTTCCGAGTCTTTCAAATCTTTCACAGAACCTTCATCTGACACCAGCCCTAATACTTTTCATGTGGTTCCCTATAGTTATCCCCCAGGGCTACCTCTTAAAGAAACTCAAGCTAACCTTCACTTGGCTGCAAAGACTTTCAATAATGATAAATCTAAAGAGCCTAAGCCTTCATATGCTATAATCCCTACTTCAGCTAGTCCTCCACCATCTCTTCCAAAGTCATCCATACAATCCCAACATGCTTCCTTGTCCTTAGAAGTGGCTCCATGTCAAGAGGACTCTAAAAATGATAAAGAGAAGAACATAAAGAAAGATCAAGATCAAGAACCCTCCATGTCATCCACTCCTTTTCCCAATGTCTCTTATCTACCTCAGGGTTCTTTTGATCCTGTACCCCCTTTTTCATGCATTCCACCATGTCTTAAGTCTTCGCCTAAGCAAGATCAGGCTACTACTTACACTAATGAGCTTATTGACAATCAAAATAGCCTTACTACACTTGCACTTTCCAAAGATGATACTTCCATTAAGGTTGGTAAAAATGGTGTTGTTCCTTCCAATGTTAAGCCTATTGAAAAACAAGAGAAAAATTATGCGCTTGTGCTATCCAAAGATCCTTGTCAAGATCAAAGTCTTCCATCTTCTTATTCTACCTCTCCATGTTCACTTCCACTTTCTACTCTTCCTAAGTCTTTGCAAGCTTTGAAAAATCCTATCAAAGAAGGTGCTCATATTCAAGATGTCCATGATTCTATTGAAGATCCTAATGCTCACTCTAAAGATGCTGATATCCTTGGTTGTCATATAGATGATGATAAACTTATTGATTATCCTTTTGCGTCTTCCACTTCCATCCTTGGACCTCTTCCACCACTACTAAAGGCTTCACGTCTTCCTTCCATCTTGGGTCCTTATGTCCCTTCACTTTCCCCTCCTAACTCTCCTAATTTTCCATCCATCTTGGGTCCTTACATACCTCCATCTCCCATCTTTCCTCAAGATCAACATAGATGCATACCCTTGAATCTTTTTCATCCAACCACCCATCTAAACCAGTCATATCCTCCCTCTTCCACAAATCCCAAGTCTTTTGGAAGTAACTTGAATGTTCAATACAAGAAAAAGAAGCAATACAAGAATCCATCAAAAAAAGAATATCACCATGTCTCCTCTCATAGACATGGAAGCATAAAGTCAAAAGAAATATCTAAGAAAAAAACTACAAGACAAGTATGGGTTCCAAAATCCATCATTCAAGATATTCTCTCTAGATCATCAAAAGGAAATAAAAATCCTAAGGCTATATGGATTCCAAAGTCTCTCTTGAAAGAGTCTGGTGTTGAACAAAAAGTGAAGTTGACATTCAAGCTTCCAAAGGCTTCCACTTCATCTCCCTCCAAAAATATTCTTCCATTCCATGTGCCTAAACCACAACTTCTGCTATCCATTCGCCATATTCCTTCACGTATTCCTTCATTCAAGATTCCTCCATCCTCTCACCACCCTTCAAGGTATGTGTTGACGTTGATCTTGCCTTCCTTTCCACCTACCCTTTTACAATCCTTCCATGCATTATCCTTTTACCTTCTATCATTTTTCCTCATTTTCCTATTCCTCCTATCTTCCAACCTCACTCGCTTTACATAAAACCTTATCCTCCATTTTTCTCTTCCATCTCCCTTTCCCTATCAGCATCTTTGAGCATATCATTTTGAATCTTTGGCATATCATGGTTTATCCTTTCAAGGAGAATTACATAAAAAGCTTGCCTTCTTCCAAAAAAAAAATAAATAAAAAATAAAATAAATTGAAAATGTGCCTTGGTGAAAACCTGGAAACAGGTGCCTTGGTAGCAAAAGTAAAGAGAAATAAATTCATCCTATGGTGAAAACCACTTCCTTGTGGCACCTTGGATAAGTACCATGATGAAAACCTGGCAATCAAGCATCATGCGTAGTTCTTCTACATATTTCATCCATTCCATCTTCTCTCTTTGATCTTGACAATGTTGATCTATACATGAATATTTGGCTATTTTGTGAGCTATCTTACGATGACCTTGTTTTGATTGCTTCCATGTTTAGCCTTCATATCCATCTTCCTCCATTCATTTTCACCTATCGCTATCCTTTTCCCCTTTGGTCTTGATCTAAGAAAGAAAGAGTAAAACACAGTGCTATGAATCCTCTTGACATGTCTACTCCTTTGGATTGCATTCTTTCCTGCTCTTGCATTATGATTTTGTGCTTATCCTATGCTAGCCTTTCATTGCTTGTCCAAATATGCTTTACATGACAATTTTTCCCTAGCTTGGGTATTCTTGAGGAGTTTCCCCTTGAGGATTTCTTCCCTTCATTTTCCTTCATTCTCTTATCTTCCATCTCTTCCACCAGCTTGCTAATCCCTCTTGTTCTCCACCTTGCTAGACATTGGGACTGCACGATATGATCTTGCTTGGGAGTTTGCAAATGGAAAAAGATGCTATCAAGTATACCAAGTATCAGAACTAGTATCAGAACCAAGTATCAGAATCAGTATCAGAACCAGTATCAGAACAATTATCAGAATAAGTATCAAAACAAGTATCAAAACACCTATTGGGGCTACACCTTTTGCTTTAGTTTATGGGTCTGAAGCGGTACTTGCCTATTGAGGTTGAAATCCCATCACTCAGAATCAAAATGAATGGACTTGTCACTGATGAAGACTACAGAGTGTCGAGGTTACAAGAACTTGAACTACTAGATGAGCGTAGACAAGCAGCGTATGATCATCTCAGAGTGTATCAGAAAAGAATGTCTAGAGGCTACAACAAGAAAGTCAGACATAGAGAATTTCAGGTTGGTGATCTAGTGTTGAAAGAAAATCCTAGAAATCAATCACATCGAGAACGCAAGAGGAAGTTCGAACCCAATTGGTTGGGTCCCTTTGTAATCACTGCTACTTTTGGCTCTGGTGGCTATCAACTCTCAACAACTGAAGGAGAACAGCTCTGAGAACCAATCAACGTTCTCCATCTGAAGAAATTCTATGCCTAAGGCATTCAGTGCTTGGTAAATGTCCTGAAAAAAATCTTAAAAATCAGAAAAAGTCCTGAAAAAATGAACATCTTGGTGAAAACCTAGCAATAGGCACCTTGATGATTCACAAAAAAATCAAAAAAAAAATATCAAAAGTACAAAAAAAATAAAAAAATATCAAAAGTACAAAAAAATTAAAAAAAATCAAAAGTACAAAAAAATTGAAAAAATGAAAAATACAAAAAAAGAAAAAAAGAAAAAAAAAGTGCCTTGGTGAAAACCTGGAAACAGGCACCTCGGTAGCAAAAATAGAATCTCTACCAAGATGGTGAAAACTCGGCAAACGGGCACCACTTGTTCCAAAATGCTCCATCTATCAGCACAATCTTGGTCTTTCCCAGCTTTCAGTCTTGCTTTAGTTTGTACATATCTCCCGGTTTGTTCCTGCATTTCCAGTTTTCAATAAGTCGGCCTGTACACCAACCAGCTCAAGTGTTTGCATCCTATCAATGTTCACACTTGGGGGCAATCAATGTCATATCCTATGGTCTCCCATGTATCTTAGACGTGTCATATCCACTCAGAGTCCTTTGAAACTTCAAGTTGAGTCAGTCAGTCTGTCTCATCTCCAGAAAGGATTTTGCATCAACAACAATCAAACATCAAAACTCAACTGAAAACAATCTGTGCTTTTCATGCTTTTATCTCCTTGTATGCTTACCTGATTCGCATTGAGATTTTTGCATATTGTGTCCCTTCGAGCTCTTCAATGATGTCCTTTACAGGATTTAGAGAGTGATGACTGGGGGCATAATCTTTTCTTTGTCTTCTGCTTGTATGTGAAAATCTAACAGCTTTGGAAATTTTGGATTGAAATGGTGTCCGACTGTAAGAGCCTCTATCTCGAATTGGATGGCCATGCGTACCTTGACCATTGATACCCAAAAAATTCAAGGAAGTTTGATCTAACTATTGTCTTTTTGAGTAAGTTCTTTCTCCTACTGTGGAACGCAATCTTGCCTAAGGATGTGAACAATAAAGGGTCACTACGGGTAATTCACATTGGATTTAGAATGATCTCTTGACTGTTTGATGTGTTTGCAATGCAAGGCGTATTCAGGTCATCACGACGTTTATGTTTTGATGCTTGTACAAATTGCTATATCAAAATGGACATGATATTCAGGTCATCCTGGCATTTGTGCCTTGATGCTTATATTTAATCCAACATTTTGAAAATAAAGTCAATATTCATATATCCATGGTTGTTGTCCAGTGGGTGTTGTATTGATTCTTGCGCATACAAATCGATATTCATATGTCTATGGTTTCATGGCTAGTGGGCATTGTATTGATTTATCCGGTTACCTAAAAGTTCAATGATGATAACAAATCGACACATGATCAGTGACTAGGTCCTAGGTCTTAGGTTGCATTTCATTTTGCATGTCTCATTGCATTTTGCATGTTTACATGATCTCACAATGATTAAACGAACTTCAATGCTTAAATGATTTTTCAAATCGCATCTTCAAGTCTAACAAGAGCTGAATCTCACACGAAGGTTCCTCCAATGAAATAGCAAGTAGAATCCTTTTTCGGGATCAAAATTCAAATCTGAGATCATTCATATTATTAACTACTTGCATATTCGACCTTCAATCATCACAGAAATCTAGTATTCAACTTAACTGATTATCTTACATCAAACTATCAAAATTTCAACTTGGTCAACCATGGTCAACTCATGGTCAAACCTAGTCAAACTTGGTCTTTTGGGACCTTCCAACGATGCAGAATGCGTTCTCGGATGTAAATAACCACTTCTCAAATCAATTAACATGCTTCTAAACTATCAACGCTGACTTTTCTTGTCAGATTTCAATTTTAATCCCGAAGGGGGCATGGTATTGCATATCATTCAAAGTCTGTAAATCAAATTCTATCGATCAAGTCTATCAATATCTTTCATCAGTGATCAAGACAAACAATCACGTCTAGTTACTGATTCATCAAAAGTCCTCATCGCTCGGGGCAAATCTATCATCACTTGGGGCATATCAGATTCAAGATCCATATCAATCTGGTATTCTCTTAATCTTGTAATCTGTATCAATTTTTGCAACCATTAGATCATAGTGTGCTTTCCTTGGTTCTTCGGCAACTGAAGGGTTTGGATGTGATACCTGCTAGTTCTGCTAAGACAATCGAGTCTAGAACGGGTCACTCACTTCTTATCAATCCTAAGGTTCAGAATCAGGCATTTTGACACTTTTTCACAATATTAGGTTCATTTGCTTCTACAGTGAACATTATCTTTGGTCATTCAAGACCTATTATCTCCATATCAATTCAATATCAATCAACTCCTATCTCAATATCTTTCAATCGGTTTCTATCTTGAGATCGGTTTATCTTTTGAATCAGTTTCATATCTTTATCAAACACAGACTATCTTTGAACCACTGCGCTTCGCACAGTAATTCAAAGAGGGGCAAAATGTAATACCCCAAAAATGGGCTATAAGTTCATTAATCTCCTACATCTTCAATTCGAATGAAATCGACATCAAAGTCCTAATCTAAGGCACATCTAAACATCATCAAATCTAATTGATTATCTTAAATTTTGCATCGGAGAATATTCCTAGTAATATTCCTAATTATCTTAATTATCTTTAATTTTATAATTATTTGGCAATAAATCACATTTATCCTAAAATTTGATTAATTGAATATTTTCATATTTAATTAATTAGATTTAATATTTGCCACTTAATTATGTAATTAAATTTAATTCTATCTATTATTAATTGTATTATTTAATTTTGACAATAAATCAAAATTCCTATCTTTAATTGATTAAATTCTTATTTAATTAATTAAAGCATGTTGTCATTATTTAATAATATAATTTTTAATAAAAGTTTGAATAAATAGTTAATTAACCCATAAATTAATTATTTATTTTCAAAAATCAGTTGAGTTGAGGATAAATCACTTTATTTATTTATTTAATTCTTAATTATTATGCATATTCAAAAGAAACAGTTAAACTCCAAATCAGAAAATCAATGCAAGTTATTGACTTTTTGGAACTCAACATCCTTTTGGAGTTCAAAAAACTGATCTAAACTCTAATTTGAGTTAAAAAGCTGTTTTTGCATGTTTTTGCATGATTTTGAGAATTAACTATCTTTTATGATCAGATAACTCAAAAATCAAGATGAGTTAATTTGAGTGATTTATGGCTTTTATTCATGCACCTCCAAAGCCCTGGATTTCTATAAATTAAGGCTTTAGCTCTTCACAAATCATCTCATATTTTGCACAATCACGCTGGAGAATTGGAATTGAAGAATCAAAGCTCTTGTGAATCGACATCTTTGTGAGATCAATCTTATTTTTGCATTCATAGTTTTCATATCATTGTTAGAATCTTCATTGTTAGATCATTTAGCATTCATTTCATATCAAGTTTTTTCATATTAGCATAGATTCATATCAAGTTTTCATTCTTATTGCATAGAAAATATCAAAAATATAGATTAATTGCATTCAATTTCATATCCATCTTTTGCATTCAAATCCTTCATTTAGGTGTCGTCTAGGTCACTGATCTTGATTACAATCTGAGAACATTAATCTCGCACCTATTAGAAGGCAGTAAATCGCTTGGTTAGATAGCTTTCAATTTTGCATGATTTTGATTATAGCTAACCTCTAATGTTTTACTGAGTGTTGTGTCTACAGATCAGGTATAATTTTCACACACACAACAAGATAATTGCATTCAAGGGAGAAAGAACTTGATGGTTTCAAATGAATTGATGATTGAGACTAGATGCAAAGGGAGTCTGACATTTCAAAAGAGTTCAAGAAGTTGATAAACTTGAGTTTCAAAGGGAGTAGATGGTTCAGTCAACTTGTGACAATCTTGATCATATTGATTGAGAGGGAGTTCACTATTGAAGGTGAAACACTTCAGAGGTAAGCTTGATAATTGATTATTATACTAATGAATCATGAATGTTTTTAATGAGGCCTGCACCCTGTGTAAATCATGAGGAAGTGATGACTTCCAAATGATTAGCACTTGTATTTGTAGAAGTTATTGGAAAGGTGACGATCTTATAATAACTTAAATCATGATATACATTATTTATAATTTGTTGAAACAGATCATGATGAATTAATACAACAACTAAGTGTTAGATGTCATTAAGTTGATAGTCTATGAGTTGTTTGCATAAATATATCTTGTAAAGCAACAACTAAGTGTTAGATCAAGATGTCATTAAATTGATGGTCTATAAGTTGCTTGTATAGATACATCTTGTAAAGCAACAACTAAGTGTTAGATGTCATTAAATTGATGGTCTATAAGTTGTTTGCACAGATATATCTTGTAAATCAACAACTAAGTGTTAGATGTCATTGATGGTCTATGAGTTGTTTGTATAGATATATGATAGGCATTTGGTGAATATCATGTGTTGATATTCTACAGGCCAATACCTTATTGAGTACTTGGTGAATATCATATGTTGATGTTCTAATAGGCCAATACTCAGAGTATTTTGTAAATGTCATGTGTCGACATTCTGACAGGCCAATACTCAAGAGCTTGTGGATAGAAATGCCGATGGAGGCAA